>JANHFT010006619.1:216912-232514 GCA_032467955.1 Pseudoxenodon macrops | reverse complement strand
CATATATTAAACCATGACCTTTACCAGAGGTGGGTTCCTACCGGTTCTAACCAGTTCTTTAGAACCGGTAGTAATTCGGCAGTGACGTCACGGAGCCGGTTCATTCGGTGTCTCCGTGGGTGCCACCATTTTGGATTTTTGATTGCTGCGCGCGCACGTGACGTGAAAACCCTGAGCAAACTGGCAGCAAAACAATCCACAACCCACCTCTGGCCTTTACACATATGGACTGCTTACGCAGATTATTTGAAAAAAACAACAACACACCACTTTGTTAAGTTCACACAATATGCTAAATCAAAATAAAACATTTTAATTTTAGTCAGTTTATAAGCCACATGGCCAGGTTTGCACAGCATACTCTGACGACAGATGGGAAGTAGAGAGCTTCCTGAAGCAAAGGCAATGCTTTTCACTAACTCTGATTATGTGTCTTAATGGGCACATTAGTTGCAATCATTTGGGCATCATGTTAACAACTCAGAAATTATGGACTCTGTTATAAATAATATCCAAAGCAATTAAACCATTGTCATGAAATATGTTACAGTACAATATACATAAGCAAAGACTACAGAACTTTTGTTAAAACCCAGGATAGTTTTAAAAACATTTTTTTTAAATGGAGGCTGGAGTTGGGGAAAGGACTGAGTTTGAAAAGGAAAGTGGACAAAGTGGAAGGTGATTGACATGACTTAACAGGTCTTCAATTAGGGCTGAGTAAGTTACTATTCAGCAAAGGGCAAATGTCCCATGTTTAGGTAAATCATCTGATAAACACACAAAAGTAGAAACAATTACAAAACATTACAATAGTCCATTTATAACTAGCCTTAAAACAATATGATATCAAAATCAGTATTAATATAAATTAATACAAAAGCTGTTCCTAAAGCAAAAGTGTCACTTTTTTCTAAAAGTTTTATTACAGAGCAGCATAGAAGGGATTTCATGACAATCCTGAACCTTCATAATTGTCTATGCAATCAGAACATAAGACATACAAACTGGAAGTAATTCACAGCTTTATCACTTAACAGTTTAAGTGAATGTATACTTCAGGCTCCTGAAAAAAAGGAAGCATCAGGAAGTTTGGTAGTTCTTCATATCTGCAATAAAGGTTCTCAGCAAAATAGATTCCATTGCCCAAATTCTGTAGACCAGAAAGAGGGTTAGTGCAACAACCCAAGTTTTCATTGGAGAGAGAAAAAAAGAAAGAGTTCCATATGTCTTCAGTATGAAGTAACAGGAAAAGACTTGCCAGAAAAATAGAAGTGACATGATTAAATGGATGGGCACTGTCCAATATGGTTTGATAAGATACAGATGGGAACGAAAACAATGGCCTTTGCAACGCAGCAATAGGCACCAACATGTGTACGCCATCAGTGGTAGGTTGAAAAGTAACACCTATCAAACAAAAACATTCTCAGAGCACATGCAGAAATATAAATACATAAAATTATTTCAAAAACGTGGCACATGAAGCCATAAATAAAATGTACATATAGTAGATCTGTAATGGTATATAGGAATGACAGGCTGTAACTTTACAATAAAATAACATTAGCTCATCTGGCCATGTTCCCTATCTGGTCTTCCTTGCATGACTGACAAGATCTCAGCCTCTTATAGCAAGGTTTCAGCTAGTTATAGTAACTAAGCAAACTAGCAAATTTGACAGGTAGAGAACCGGTTGCTAAATTTTTTGAATCCCATCCCTGTACTTGTGGATTTAGCAGTCTGAAAACCACTGATCTCATATTAAAAAAATAATTGATGAATTTATTGTCAAATAGTGGGGAATTAGAAATACTTGTGAAAGAGAAGCTCATTCATATTTCTCAGCAGGAAGTTCTGTTGCTCACTACAAACATGTAGAGGGTTCTGTGAGCCCATGGCAGGAAACTAGCCTACATCAGTGTTTTTCAAACTTGGCTACTTTAAGATGTGTAGCTGTGGACTTCAATTCTAGGAATTGAAGTCCTCATATCTTAAAGTTGCTGTGTTTGGGAGGGAAAATAAAGGAGAAAATTGAAATGAGGATTCTTTAGTGCTTTCTAAACTTGGTTGTTTTCTTGCAAACATTTCATTATCCAAACTAAGTAACATCTTGTTATGATGTTTCCTTGTTTGGATAATGAAACATCTGCAAGAAATCAACCAAGCTCAGAGAGCACCAAGGACCCCTCAAAATGACCCACAATTAACTTTTAAACAATCAAAACAATGAGGTTATGGCTATCCCCATGTCAAATAAAAACTGCAATTAGAAAACTTTTCTCCACTGGGAAAATTCAGAAAGTTGGCTTAATATACAGAAATATAATTTCAAAATAGAACTTTAGCAGTATCAACAGATCTTCATGTGAGATGAAATGGAAAAAGCAGATCAAGCCTCAAGCAAATCTATTTATTCAGGAAGAGGTCCATAAAATACTCTCTGTGGAACTGTTCTGACAAATGTACAAAATTTCATCTTGTGTAAAGCTGCAACAATCAGGCCCATTTTCACATTTATTTATTCCCTTACCTGAACTTCAGTGACTGATCTGTGGATAGGTTTTGAAGTGCAGGAGATTATAAAATCTTATAAGGAATTGGGCCAAATTATTTGAAAGTGTGTCTCCTTTTTCAGGATTACAAGAAGCACAGCCTAGAGAGGTGGGGCCCCAAACGGTTGCCTCCATTTCTCATTTCCCCTGCCTCCTTGACAAAGCTTTCTTCCCCCTCCTCTGTAGTATGTTTGGCTACTTACACTTGCCTTGCCTTTTACTAAAATGGGACTATCATTTGGATCCACAAGTGGGTTAGCAGGGACACAGGGAAGTGTCTTTGACAGAAATAACAAGGCCTTCCTTGGTAGGTTTATTGGCTCCCTCTTTTAACTATTGGTGAATTGGCAAAATGTTTTTATTTTGCCCAATACTTGGCTTTTTCATCATGCTACAAATATTTCTAATATAGATCTCAGTGCTTTTGTTTGTCATTACGGTTTTTGTGTGATTTTGTTTTGTAAATAAATAAATAGTTATAATAAATAAGTGCCTGCCATGGGAATCTTACTGCCAAAAGGCAGGAGAGGGAGGGAGACGTAAGATCTAAAGAAATACATACTTACTCCAACATTATGTTTTGGAATTAACAATTATGTTGAAAGTTAAATTGTTTCTGAAGAAATTGTATACATCTGAATAGTTTACTAAACGTATTACTGGAACAGAGGTGTTATTTAGCAGGTTCTGACCAATTCTGGAGAACTGGTAGCGGAATTTTTCAGTAGTTCAGAGAACTGGTAAATACCACCCCTGACTGGCCCCGCCACCATCTATTCTCTGCCTCCCGAGTCCCACCTGATCGGGAGGAAATGGGGATTTTGCAGTATCCTTCTTCTGCTATGCCCACCAAGCCATACCCACCAAGCGTAAAAAAATTTGAATCCCACCACTCTACTGGAAACTTGTTATAGTCATATTAACAAGCAATGCTGTCTCTAAGTTTTTTTTAAAATCTTGTAACATATTTAACTATTGGGAAAAAAGATCAGAAGATTGTTATCAAAAACTATATTCAGAGTCCTACCTGTAAAATTCCAACAAGAAACGTTATGCTGCCCTCAAAGAACTGGCCATTAACAATTAACCCAAAGGAAAAGCAGATGCCCACATGACCATCTGTAAGCTCACCAATGAACCAGGGTCCTGATAGGGAGAAATTTTTTATTATATTAAGCATATCCACAGCGTTAAATAAATATTTTTCCCAATTTGAAATCCTTGCAAATAATCAGTAGGACAAAAAGATCCATGCAGGTAACAAATTCCTGTAAATAATGCCATTTGATAAGTATAATCTATTCAGTTAATTAATTCACATATCAAACTAAACCCTGGTCACAATATTATATACTATGGTTTTTAAACCCCAGTGGGAATGGTTTGTTCAACAAGTTAAACCAAAACGAAACCAACCACATTATTATGATTATTGTAATGTGTGAATTTAGTGAGTAAGATTTTTAAGATTAGACATAAAGATTTCTAATTTTTTAAAAATATGTTACCATGTTTCTCCAAAAAGAAGGCTGGGTCTTATTTTCTTTTGACTGCCCCGAAAAACGGCTAGACCTTCTTTTTGGAGGGTTCTAATTATTGACTCACCTCGCAGCAGTGGTACCTGTGTGCCACGCCCCACCCACTTAACCCCGGGGTGGGCGAGGGTCTTAATTAGAGCTAATTTTGTGCATGGGGCTTAATTTGATCGCATGCGCTCAGAAACGTGATAGGATTTCTGTCATGGACTCAGTGGCCAAATCAATAAAAAACAGAGATTCATTAGAAGCTGCATCATAAGCAGCAAACAGTAATATTGGAAAATATAAAGAGTGAAGATTTGAGCAAAATTATCAGAAACATCTTAGCTTTGAGCAAGGATGCTGCTTTTTTATCAATGCAAAGCCTGACGAGACAGTCCTCAATTTATGACCACAATTGGGACCAAAGCTAAGCAATATGATTTTTAAGTGAGTTGTATGCAATTTTATGAATATGTTGTCATGGTTATTAAGTAGATCACTGTGGTCATTAAGCAAATCAAGTGACTGCAGAGAAGCTGCAATGGCTGTAAATGTGAGGACTAGTCATCAGTCACTTTTTAGCATTGTCGTGTCTTCAAATGGTCATTAAATTAATAGTTGTAAGTACAGGACTATCTGTGTATGCTTCTCAATAGTCCTATACACAGGAATCCTTGGCAAGCTATTGCATACAAAGCTTACCATTTTTTTTCCTTCTTGGTATGTTGTGCCTAAGAAATCATCACATATGTATCAGGTAAGTATAAGAGCAAGTCTAGTTAGATCTTGAATGAAGGGCTTTCAGAAAATTCCAGGACTATAAGCTAGACTGAGAAGCTGGAAAACTATCCTGGAAAAGGGCAAGAGTCAACTGTTCCTATACTGCAGTCAAGAGGACAATCTATTATCCATACTCTACAGGTAGTCCTCGACTTACAATAGTTCTTTTTGTGACAGTTCGAAGTTACAACGGCACCGGAAAAAGTGACTTATAACCATTTTTCACACTTATAACCATTGCAGCATTCCAATGGTCACGTGATCAAAATTCAGATGCTTAGCAACGGACTCATAATTACAATTGTTGCAGCGTCCCAGAGTGATCAACTTTTGTGATCTTCTCACAAGCAAAATCAATGGGGAAGCCAGATTCACTTCACAGCCATGTTACTAACTTAATAGCTGCAGTGATTCACTTAAGAACTGTGGCAAGAAAGGTTGCAAAATGGGGCAAAACTCATTTAGCAACAGAAATGTTAGGCTCAATTCTGGTTGTAAGTTGAGGACTACTGTACATTATGTGTCCATGAAACTATCAGGAGCTGAGCTCTACTAGAAGGAGATTTTCCTGTTTTTAAAAAAATCTATGAAGTGTTTAGGTTTTTAAAATCTAAACTATGCCAGTACATGGTTCAAATGGTTACGTTTGTAAGAATTCATTATTTTTTCATTTAGAACCCTATTAAAATGTTTTGCAATAAAGTCTTTAGAAATTAATAAACTGCTTTTCACATTCTTTGCATTTACCTAGAATAGTATATACATTCAGCATCAGAAACGAGTAGAAGAATATATCTATTTTGCTCAGGACATGAAGAGAAAAAGAGGCTCGTACTGCCACACCTGGAGGTTCTGAAACAATAACATAATCTCAGTTCAAAATTATTGCTTGCTACTGCTGAAAACATACCAGGTCACAATTTCAGACAGTGACACATCAACATTGGATTAGAACCAGTGTTCCACTTGTTCTAGAAGGTACAGAATTAGAGTAGAATTAAAGACAATCTGGTTTAAGTCTCTTCTTAGCCACAAAAATTATTCAAGTGATTTTGGACAATCACTCTAAATTCACTTAACTCACAGATTATTGTGAGGAAAAATTAGAGGAGTGCAACATGCATTGCTTTGAATTCCTGAAGGAAAGCTATATGGAAATCTAACAAATTGTAATAATAAAATACAATGTCCTAAATATATATGTCCAAATCAATTCAAGATGTACAATAACCCTGCTTAGGTTTTTAAATATTTAGATGTGAATGCCACAAACATATCACAAATAAAAATAGGAGAAATCCTAATATTTATCCTAATGATTAAAAATGAACAATTCTGATACTAGAATCTAATAGCTACTTTATGTGATTAAAAACCAGTCCAACTCAAATGATTTTCTTAGAATATTATTAGAAAACATCAGCCTATATGAGAGAATACTGTAGCTATGAAATAGTCACAAATGACCTGCTGATGTTTGTCTCATCGTCATGTTGCCCAAATTTTGTTGGAACAAAATTCTGGAAGTACAAAGGAGGCTAGCTGTGTATAGCTTATAATCAATATCTATCTTCCATATTTGGGGCAATGTAGGGACTGACATAGGCATGGGACAATTTTTCTTAAAAAATAGTTTCATTTCAACTGTGTACACCAATGCTAGTGCCATCATTACTGATATTATAATCGGTTCTAGGCAAATTAAAAGATCCAGAATGACAACTAAGACCCGTGAGAGTTTCAAATAGAAATTCACTTGGAATGTTGTTTAAAGCATTCCATTCATATATATAAAAAACATAGTATGACAAGTATGCTGAGCATGGCTTCTGGAATTCTTTATCAGCAATGGCCAAATACAGAAGGGACTATGTTTTCTTCAATGTAACAAAATAACATGTTGTGTCTCTTTGTGTTTCTGCTCTCTGCCAGGACTTCTGTGTTTGTGTGCATGTTGCCCTGTGAAACATAGGGCAGGCTGCATACTCTCCACTCAGGGACAAATGACCAGGGGAGCAGGTCAACTACTGGTATCTCTCTGAGTAGGAGGCACTGTGAATTTTTCTTTGTAATATTTTTCTCTGCAGCCTCCAGTTGAATCTGGACTGTTACTGAGTTAGATCTTTTTTTTTGCTGGTTTTTCCCATGATAGTAACATTAGGTTCATTCTGTTCAGTTTTCAGAGACTTAATCTGGACAATTACTGAGAGAATTGTGACCCTCTTCCATAATTTATTTTCAACATGCCATGGAGAGGGGGCGAAAGGAAAAAGAATCAACATAAATTGCTCTTACTTTTAAATTTAGGTTTTGCTCGAAACCGGAAAAAAATCAGCAAAGCAACTTGAAATATAATTGTTAATACAAAGAGTGTTCGTATCTGGAAAAAAAAAAGTCAAAAACAGTATGATATATTTTGAAAATGAAAAATAAAAAGGTCAGCTACTGTTAACTAACTTTCTCTATTATTAATAAATATATGAATGGAAGCCACTTCTCTCCTGTACCACGAAGAATTTCCTAGAGACAACAAAAAAAGTTAGGAAGGAAACAAAAAGACCAGAATACAACCTCTCCTGCTGTCAAAATCCGATCTACTGTAAGCAGGAACTGCCAACAAACAATCAAACAGAAATCAATAATCAAGAAACTACCAAGAGCAAACCCCACACTCACTTGCACTGATGAAGTTACCTAGTTGGGTAATGAAAACTCTGCAAGCAAACAACCAAACTCAGAGGCCACTGATGATCTCATAGATTAGAAGGCAGGCTTTTTGATAACCTGTTCCAGAGCAATGTAGGGCCTCATAGGTCACAACCAGCACCTTGGGTTGCATACATAAGTCAATCAGCAGCCAGTGCAGCTCCAAAAGTAACAGGATCATCCAAGTATACAGAGATACAACTACCACAGCACAGGCCACCACATTTTCTGCTAGCCAACGCATCCAAAAGATAATAATGTTTATCTACCGGATGTATGTATCCACCCATCCACCCACCCATCCTCAAATGTACAGATTTATATGGCTGCCCATCTTAAACAAGGTGACTCTGGATGGTGTACAATAAGTATGTTTTTAAACAATAAGTAATAAACAAGGGTTTCCATCAATGCCAGTCTGGTTCCAGGTGTAAGGTATTGGTGATCACCACTGGGATTGCCCTCCCCCCCCCCTGTGCTAGCAGAGGAGGCATGCTGCCGGCTCCGTTGGCCCAAGTATTCCAGCTGGCGGGGACCAGGAAAAGGGCTTTCTCTGCTGTTGCATCTGCCCTCTGGGACATTTTGCCTCCCAGAAAGAGGTTAACCCCAACCCTCTTGACTTTTCGTAAGAGCCTAAGCTCTGTCAGTTAGTTTGGGGCCCCATGAGGGAAGCAGCACAGTGCAGGTAGTTGATCCATTAACAACACATCCTACCTCCTCCCCCATCCTACACTTGCCCTCATCTTTTAATTGCACTGTCGTAGTTGACTTTTTGTACTAAGGTATTTAATTTTTAAATTTATGTAGTTTTTATCTTTTATGATTGTAAGCCTCCCAGAGTTGCCTTCAGGTAAGAAGGGAGGCCAATAACTTTTACAAATAAATAAATTTCATTACACAACTCCCATTACACCTTCCTTCTCCCAACTTCCTTTCACACTTTCTCCCACTGCTGCTCAGGCTTCACTGGACCCATCAGGTTTTGCTGCAATGCTGCTACTTATGTGGGGTGAGATCTGTGCTGTGCCTGTTCACAACTCTACCCTAGAGGGTCCCAGGGGTAGGAAAAGGTGAGAGGAAGCTTGTTTCCAGCACACCACATATAAAGCTTGTTTTCAGTGCACCAGTACAAACAAATCTGCCCATCTTTTCCCGACTTCTGGGTGCAGACAGATCAGTTTGTATCAGCAAAAGTTTGCAACTCGAAAGTTCATTCATAATGTCTGCATAAGGTAGTCCTCGACTTAAGACCATAATCAGGACTAGAGTTTCTACTGCTAAGCAAGGTGGTTAAGTGAGTTGTGCCCAATTTCATGACCAGTTGTTAAGCAAATCACTGTAGTCATTAAGTGAGTCATTAAGCAAATCTGGCTTCCCTCATGGACTTTGCCTGTAGAAAGCTGGCTGGGAAGGTTGGAAATGGCAATCAGGTGACTCCAGAATGCTGCAACCATCCTAAGCACGTGCAGGTTGCCAAGTGCCTGAATTTTGATCACATGCCCGTGGGGATGCTGCAACAATTGCAAGTGTGAGGGTCAGCTGCAAATCACTTTTATCAATGCTGCTGTAACTTTCGACGGTCACTAAACAAATGGTTGTAAATCGAGGACTACCTTTATATCCATCCATCCGTCTGTCCATCCATCTATTGTCCACTCCTATCTGAAAGAATACTTACCCATATATAATGGTCAGTAAGAAGCAGCCAAGATGCCAAAAGATCAAATTTAAGAGAAAGGTCTTCCTGCATAGCAAATGTATGAAGCTGAGTGGCACTTCTACCACTGCTATCCTAAAAACAGGACCAAAACAAGGATTAATAAAACTTTTCAGTACTGTGCTCCATTTTTTATTTTTTAGCATACCCCCCCCCCCATGTATCCCCACACAAAGGGGAGATTTCTGTTAAATCAATCTGTCATTTTGCACAAATTGGGTTTCCACTCCTCATCTTCCCATAGATCTGCAATTAATCAAACCATTAGCCCACAGAGCCCCTATTCTAGCAGTGCCTTCTCTTATTCCCATAAGCTCATACGGTCCCTGATGGTCCTTTGACACACCTGCCAATCTTTTCTGCACCTACCTCTGTTCCAATAATCAGCCTACCTTACTTTCTTTGAAAGCAACTGAATTTTCTACACTACATTTTTTCTAAAATTCCCTATCCCAATAATAACACACACACACCAATTTCTATATGCCTCCATTCAATTCTTGCACTTCTGTTCAATGATACAATATGGCATTATAGGAAAGCAACTAATAACTATTAAAAAATAGTAAAGTAATAAAGTAATAAAGTATATTCTAATGGCAGAGTTGCATACAACTCTTGTTATTTGTTGCTTAAATATTTTCTAGCAGTCCTTACTGTAGCATTTAATTTTGGTCATATTGTTGAATGGTTGCCCCATTCTATGTTTCACTGTTTAACTGTGCTGCCAGTAATTAGAAGAGAATAGAAGAGAATAACAGAGTTGGAAGGGATCTTGGAGGTCTGCTTAGGCAGGATACCCCGGGCCGGGTCTCCACCCCACCCCACCTGGCAGTAGCAGTCGGAGGGGGAGGGGGACTCAATTCTGGCGGGCCACATGGCTTTCTATCTCATTGTAGCTGGAGCCTAAGCAACACCCATGGAAAGCAAGCCGTGGTCGCCGCTTGCTCCATATCCACAAGGTGAGCTGTGGAACAGAGGGGCCCTTGGATACAATGTTGCCTAGCACTGTGGGCAGAGCTGGGGCTAGCAAGAGTGCGCCAGAAATATCTCCAGGCACCCAGAGAGGCAGAATTCCCGGCCCTCGCTCAATCAGCTGATCAGTGGGCTGTGGTTAAGGGGCCAAGCAGCCTTGACGTGACCAGGGAAGGAAACAGCTGCCTCCTGTGCTAGCCATGCCCACCCCTTCACTAGGGCTTATTTTCAAGGGAGGGCGTATATTTACGCCCACCCCAAAAATCAGGCTTGAACTTATTTTCAGGACAAGTCATATTTTTGGGGAAACACGGTACCTATCCTTATACTATGTCTATTGACCCTACTTAGAAAGGCTGGTAGACGGTAATATCCCCAAGGTTACCTATTGAATAATTATAGATAAGCAGAAATTCTGCCAAATGCATTTTTTCTGCCAAACATGATAGAATGATGAATAATAGCAGAAAACTCACCTTGACAGTTACAGCTATCTGATGAAATCCTTGACTGTAGTTTTGGGGGGACCATTTCAGAACATAGAGAGGTCCAGACACCTGAATAGCATCTCCAAGATAAATGTCATCAATCATGATCTTGACAAACGTGATAGGAGATGGAGAGAAGGCCAAAATTCTAAGTACAAGAACATAGTGGGACTTATTAATGATATCACACATATACTTAAATTAAAAGCCAGTATGTTTATATGTAGTGTAATGCTATAGGAGAAAAACATATTATCCTTACTGAAGTATTTAAAATAATTTACTATCTCATTATAGTCTTGGCTGTGATCAATAAAGGCTAGAGTTTTTAGAATGGTTGTTTGAAAAACCAATGTAAAATAAAAAGATGTAATTAGAAACAGCAGGGCAGTGAAAGAAGAATGCAGCGGAACATAACTCCAGGATTTTTTCCAGCCATTGCTCACTAGTACAATCTGCACATTCTGACAGATAAATGAGATGATAAAAATCATTTCAAATTGTATTATTGTTTGAGACAGTGTCATACAGGAGGGAAAGAACCCTATTTCTATGGTATTCCTCTCTGAATTAACAATACAAATGGTAGTATCTCTTTGTAAGACTGTTACCTTCCAATTAAATGAATTTTTGCTAAAGTTCACCTTTTTTTACAATTTGAACCTCTGCAGTCAAAAGTGGAATCTAAAAGCCCCAATGGAATCTAACTATGTTCTTAACCAAAGATTCTGATTCAAGTTATACAAGTAATTCTCTTCTTGGCGGTGTGTTTTGTGCAAAAGAGAGAGAACGAAGCAACTGCAAGTACTCAGGATTTATTTTTTACTTAAAATGCTGTGTAAACCCAGCCCACTATGCTGTGTTCAATAAAACATGTAAAAACAAATCCGGGCACAGCAGGTTGCATAAACCTAGTCACTGCCCATGCTTATATGTGTCAAGCAACCTTGTATTTGATTTTGTGCGACATTTCAATCCAGGCGATGAGCCATGGTTTTAATATGTTGTCCAAAATTAGATATTTTGTTGCTGGGCAAAGCAACTACCATTATTTTCCCAAAAGAAATATGGGTTCCTACAGCATTGACAAGCAGAGCTGCTGCAGAAGAAACTTCTCTGTTGTTTCGGTCTTTTTCCTCATTCACAGCATGCAAAGAATTGCGGGCATAAAGGTTTTAACTATTCATTCTCACCACCACCACCACCATCCTCCATGATACGTCCTACATTGAGCTACTAGGCTTTCTCTATTTTTTTACATTAAAAAAAAAAAGCAATACAGAAGTAATGAGAAAGTTGGCTGAGATATTTAGACTTTGCATCAAAGGTGATGCAAGCAACTGCAAGAGTGATTAATTGGACTGGCTATAGAATGACTGGCAGGTTAGTCCCCACATCATTGCTAATATTTCTATAAAACTTCCATATGTTTCAACACAGATACGTTACCTAATATGTGTAGAATGAAGAATTCTCTGCAGTGGTTCATGAGCATAGCTACTATAAAGGTATGATTTAGGGTTGGTGATAAGAACTACAGGCCATTCTTCAAATTTCAGATCAGCAAAACTGAAGAGATCGTGATCAAAAGCAAGAATCCGATACCTGACATTCAAAAATTAAAATATTTTAATTAACAAGGAACATCTTAAACAATAAAATTAAGATATTTATTTACTTATTTTATTAATTTTTATATGCCACCCATCTCCCTGATGAAGTGACTCTGGGAAGCTTACAGATCATGAAAAGATAAATAGAAAAGCAGTTTTTTTTAAAAATGTGCCATTCTAGGGGCCTACAGAACTGTGCATGCTGCTGCATTTTCTGCACTCGTTACAGCTTCTGAATGCTCTTCAAGGGTAGCCCTGTGTAGACTGTGTTACGGTAATCCAAACAAGAGATGATCATGAATGACCATGTGTGTGATGACCCGGGGTGTGGCACAAAGGCAACACAGCCAGAGAATAAGTAGGAGTCCCTTTATTAGCTCCAAACTTTGCCCCCAACATCCCTTTTACTCTCCGGTCTGGAGAAAATCTCCCCCACAAAGTTGTAAGCAGAAAAAACTTCCAACTATAAATCCAACAAGGCAAGATAAGGTAATTAATCCGGCAGGGCAAGCAAGATAAGGAGTTCCAGAATTGAAGTAGCACAGTAGTAAATCAAACCAGTTGGGAGAATGCCAGAAACTCAGATAAAGCAGTGAACAGGAACAGGAACTCAGTGTTTGTTCCCGACAACCTCCCCTCTCCTCCTTTAAACTCCATCCCTAGGTGTGCCTTGTGAAGGGAATCGGGGCCCTTTCCTCCCTTGTAAGCCATGCAACCCACGTTGCTCTCTTCTCCGTTCTTCCCTGCGTGCCCTAGGATGAGGAGGGGGTGGGCCTTGGTCTTCATCTCCTTTGTTGTACCTCTCCTTGCTCTGCCCAGCCTGACTTCGCCCTTCCCCAGTTTCCTCCACAGCCAAGGAAGCCACTCTCTCGCTCTCTATCAGCTGTTCATCTTCTATCTCAGAATCAGATTCTGACAGGGGCATGACAATGTGCAGTCCCTCATGAACCAGGTAAGGGCGTAACTGGCACAGAACACCAAGTTGTACAAAGGCCCCTCTAGTCATGATTGCCACCTGCTCTTCAAGCAGGAGTCATGAGTCCAGAAAAACCTCCATTTTCCATACTGGGTCTGTCCGGGGTAATGCAACCCCATCCAGAACTAAAAATGATAAACAATTGGATCCTGCAGTCCCTTGCATCCCCAACCACACTGTCTTGCTGAGGTTCAGCTGAAGCTTGTTCTCCCCCATTCAGACCCCTACAGCTTCCAGGCACTGAGAAATGACAGAAAATAGAAAATAAATAAATATAGCCTTTGCATTGGACATTTACTTACTTCCTACTAGTCTTCCAGTCTCCCAACTCCAGTTCTAAAGTCCCATCAGGATGACGAGTATGAAGGACAGGCATCAGGCCTCCCAATGTATGGAAATGCCCACACAAATAAACTAAGGCAGAACTAATCAAAGCAAAATATATTATTAATGCATAGCATACAATATCTTTACTTGGGACTTTTACCATTGTAAATTCTTTAAAAAAACAGGAGTTTAGTAGGTATAATAATAATATCGTAAGAAGAAAAATAAACTATGTTTAACTATTCAAAGGATTAGAACTACAGAATTAAAAGATGGGGAATTCAAAGCTACAAATGAATCCAAAATTCATTTTCTGCTACCTAAAAAGCTGAAAAGAAAAAGTGGGGTCAACTAAAGCTGTAAAACTGAGAGGAGACCAATACCCTTGGTGTAGACTGAACTATTTTGAGCTTGACTAGCTTCATCTGGCACTCAATACTGGGCAGGTTTTGCACATTATTGCTCAGAATGTGGCGATATTATAAATTATGAAGGAGATGATGTCAAAGGATAGTAGAGGAATGACAAATTGGTCTGTACTGCCTTGTAACCCGTTGAATAGGTCTCTGTAAACTGAGCAGGAGAAGAGACTGTGGTTTTGATTTGTCCATTGCATGTCCTGGGAAAGGAGAACTTCTTAATGCCTTTTGTTCATTTAGGAAAGGACATTGCAACATGAAGAATTATTATTGTTAGAAATATTAGCTTCTAGCCAATTAACAATGTAATTTAAACAATAATTATTTCTTGTTCATCCTTAATACGAAATGAACGAGTTATTTTAAAAAGCAGAAAGTAAACAATTAATATATTTCCAGAATAAACAAATAAAAAATAGTACCGCATGGCTGCTCGTACCCCTGGAGCTACAGAGATGATGGATGAGGTAGGGTAATGGCCAAACAAAATTGTATGGTTACTCTCATGGCTTTCTGAGATCAGTGCAGACAACTCCTCCATTTTATTCTGAAATGAAAAAATGTAAGTGTTTTAATATTAAATTGAAAACAGTCAACCCACGCATGCAGTTTTTAAACACAATATTAGTACTGGAAGCCATGAGCATCTTGAAAGTCCTAGTTACAAATAAAGTTTAATATTTTTAAGCCACCCAAAGTTGCCTCTAGATCAAGGGTGTCAAACTCAAGGCCCGCAAGCCACATCCGGACTGTGCGGTGCTTAGATCTGGTCCATGGGGCTGCCTTGGAAACAGTGAAAAACTAGCCCAGGAGTCTGCAACCTTAGACACTCAAAGAGCCATTTGGACCCATTTCCCAAAGAATACAAAACACCAGGGGCCACAAAACCTGGGTGGGTGTGGTCGACTCAATGTCATGCACTCCCACCGTGTCATATGACACCCCCAGCCACGCCTACCCAGGTTCTGTGGCTCTATGTTTTCTTTTCTATGGGAAACAGGTATATTTCTCTCTTTTTCTCTCTCTCTCCATCTTTCTGCCTCCCTCTCTCATCTCTTTTTCTCTCTCTCCTTCCTTCCCTCTCATCTCTTTCTTTCTCTACTTTCCTCTCCCCATTTCTCTTTCTCTCTTTCCCTTTCTCCCCCTCTCTATCTTTCTTGCTCCCTCTCTCATTGTTCTCTTTCTCCCACCCTCTCCCCTTCTCTCTCTCTCTGCTGAGGAATGATCATCAGCCATGGCAGAGGTTTCCTTTGGGCGACCCGCTGGCTAGCTTTGGCAGGGCCAGGAGGGTGCGCGCACGCAGGGAGATGCCAAAGCGCACCAAAGGCACCCCAGGGCAGGCGGCCGCTCACTTGAGGGTCTTAACTGGAGGCAAAAGGACACAGCTTCTCTCCTGCCCTAAAGATCCGGCCATCACCTTACCGTGTTCCCCCACACCCCCACCCCTCGCAGCGCTTCAGCCGAATGAGGTGGGCGTAAGTTCCATCTCGAAGCGGCAGGAAGCGAAGACTGCCGTATGCACAAAA
>JANHFT010006619.1:188234-203208 GCA_032467955.1 Pseudoxenodon macrops | reverse complement strand
TAAACTTGATTAGTTTCTATCCATTGCTTCTTGTCCTGCCTATAATGTTATACACACACACACACACACACACACACGCACGCACAGAGAGAGAGAGAGAGAGAGAGAGAGACAGAGTAATATTGTGGCCAGAGTAACATTGTAAATATTTCATAAATATATAATTGTTTATAAGTTTATAATGCATAGGACTAACCCAATTGCCTATTCATGCTACCAAAACAATTTATTGGTAAGAAATCCAAAATTTTCTGTGAAGTTTTCTAAGAAAGTATGTTGGATCTTGACAAGTGAAATGAGCGAGGGTGGAGGTGGAGATCAGATTAATTCAGAGCTCAGATCTTCTGCCTAATGTTAAATTATCAGCTTTAACTTGAAACCCTAAACCTCCATGTATTCTGTTAATTACAACTTGAAAATACCAGATGGCAATTGGTGTTTTTTTCTATGTGACAGACTGTATTTATTTAATCAAATGTGAGCCTTCTTTCTGTTAAACGTTATCTAAAATTGAGCTACATTTGCAGGAATAGCAGCCTTTTCTAAGAAAGTGACTCATGACATATTAAAGACAAAATATTATATTTTCCTGTAAATGCTGCAGTTAGAGTAGCTGTGCCAAGTTTCAGATGATTAGGGTCTAGGATTTTATGTTGTTATTCCACAACAATCAAAATAATGTTGAATTTTGGTTAATGAAAAGCACTGTCATATAAATGTCTAAATTGAAAAGGTGAAACTTAACTCTGCTTCACAGTAAATATTGCTTTATTTAATAAATGCATGTTTGATGGCATGTTTCCTTCATTTTTCACTCAAAGGTTCCAAACATTTATAACCCCAAAACATGCTTTTTACCCTGTTTATACATACTGTATATCATACTTTTTGATGTGTGAAATACTGATACTGAGGGAGTAACATTGTGTTCTGGTTTTTTTTGCAGTGGTGGGATGAGAAGCTTGATTTTCATGCTGCTTTTCTTCAACATTTGGCAAAAGTGGTTCCAAGCATATATGGTGATGAAATGGACCCTCTATCACAGAAAGAGGAGGAAATGGCCCAGAGAATGATTCTTTATCCTTTGGGATGGCATTTATTTGGAGAAGATCCAGATACCTGTCTAGAAAAACTAAGACAGATTGGTACCTCGCAGCTGTGTGGAAAAGTATTTAAAGGTGGAGAGACAACATATTCCTGCAGGTTTATAGCAATATTCTTATCTTTTAATGTTTCTTTGAATGATCTGATATCATATATAATTGTCAATACAGCTTTGGTGTTATGCATCTTTCTAAAATGCATTTATGTTCATGTGTAGATAGTGAAGTGTTATGTAAGAAAGTAAGCTTTGTTATCAATCCAAAACAAATATCATGTTCTGGAAGTTCTATTAAGCCATTTTGAATTGGTTGCAGTTGCAATTCATCACTTGAAAACATGGCTCATTTTGATTGTTTGAAATTTTGTTTGAAACAAAATATGGAAGGACCCAGAGTGATTTTAGGAGATGACTAGGACAAAGGCTGACTCAGGGCTCCTCTTCTCTCCCCTCCTTGACATGACATGTACTCCAGCTTGGGAACTCCACAATATTCTCTGAGCTGTCCCTTCTCTCACTCCCCTCCACAGCCACTTTTGATGTCCCACCATATCCTACTGACCAATGTGCCCTTTGATATTTCTAGCACTTTCCCTTCCTCCTCTCAGCCACCAATATTCTTATGCGACATATCTACCAGTTTATCCACATCCTAATTTTCTTACAGCCATCCTTTTCCTCCTTCTCCAGCCACTGCTGCCGGTTCTCCCAGTGTCTATAGACACATCACTAAGGAAAACTATCAGCCTTAGGTTTTCACAGTCAATCTCCTCACCAACAATGTATTATGCAATGCATAAATGTAAGATCACGCACTTAAGGGAAAAGAATCCTCTGGCAAGGTACAGTATTGGGGATACAATGTTAGAACAACAGAAGAAAAAGATTTAGGTGTACTTATAGCAGATGACTACAAAACTAGTAAATAGTGTGGCCAGGTAGTTGTGAAGGCAAACAAATTTCTGGGATGCATCACTTGAGGAATCACCAGCAGGTTCTAATCCTGCTACATGATTGGACATGATTAGCAGAGCTGTGGAGTCGGTAGATAAATGTTCCGACTCCAACTCCTCAGTTTTTTGTACTTCCGACTCCGACTCCAGGTACCCAAAATTTCCTTCGACTCCGACTCCGACTCCACAGCACTGATGATTAGAACCTTTAAATATGAAACCTTTAAAAGTGAGAATAAAGTTCTAGAAGGCACTATTTCAACGTTAAGCAAAAATTAAGAACACGTGAAGTGAACATAACCTCTATGGACGGGGGGCGGGGGCGGCAGAGTTCAAAGGTAATGTTAGAAAACATTACTTCACAGAAAGAGTGGTAGAAGGTTGGAACCAATTTCCAACAAAGATAGTGGATCAGTTATTAGTAACAAAGTTTAAACACATGTCCATCATCTGACAAAAATGAAAAAATGAAATAATAATAATAAATTAATTAAAAAGAAAACAAAGGTGTACTCAATGGACTAGTAGGTCTTTTTCTGCTGTCAGTTTTCTATGTTCCTGTCAGGAAAAAAATCATTTTATTTCATACCTGGAAAGAATTTTGTTCTATGTTTGGATTAAAACATCTGAAACATGCATGATTCAGTTCAGGCACTGATCACCAAAACCTATTTCATGTTCAGAATGGTTTGTGCACAAATCATTTTGCCCATGACTAATAATAAGCAATTCTGGCTTATGTGTGAATGCTTCCACTCTGTTCAATTAACACTTCCAGAATTTGGAAGTTTAGTAGGTTTTTGAAAAATAAGTGCTTACTCTACAGCATCAATTTCTTATTTTTGTTGCAGGGATTGTGCAATTGATCCAACTTGTGTACTTTGCATGGATTGCTTCCAGAACAGTATTCATGTAAATCATCGTTACAAGGTAAAGAAATGTGTGCTTTGGCATGATATCTATTAATGTAATGTGCTAGTAAGATAAATGAGCATTTATGAGAATTTGATTGTGTTTTTAAGTATTGAAAGTAAATAACAGTACATGAAAATCAATTTATGTTAAGTGGTAAAATACTTAATGGCCACATCAATTCAGACAGCCAAAAATTACTAGGCAGAATAGAAAAGCTGACTCTTTAATTTCATAAACTTACTTTCAGGTTCTTTAGATGAAAAAAGAACAAGATAATTAATTTATAATTATCAGCTGCATAAATAATGGATAATCTCAGAAAGAAATCTCAAATTTCCATACAGAATATCCAGGACCCCCATTTAGAAGCAATAAAAACTAGTTAATTTAAAAGATCAGATAACAGACAGGGGAACCTACTGTTGCTTAACAGTTAGAGAACAACATTTAGGAAAGACCCATTCTAATGAATCGGGCAGTTAACAGTTGTGGTAAGAGTCATTTTTAATAGCCTGATTCATTAGAATGGGCCTTTTCTACGTTTCTGTCTTTGACCATTAAGTAGGCTCCTGTCCTCTTATTTGTTTCCTAGTCAGCATCCGCTCATTCCTCTAGGTCAGGGGTGTCAAAGTCATGTCATGGCGGCAGCATGTGACTTGTCAGGACTTTTCCCCCCTTCGCTAAACTGGGTGTGGGCGTGACCAGCACATGCCACATCTGGCCCACAGGCCGGGAATTTGACAGCCCTGCTATAGGTCATTTTCACATAACTATTACAAGAGGAGAACACAGACAAATTTGGGTATAGTTGTTATTCATGCAATGTAGTATTGCTGTGACATATGCCGTGCCATTGTTCTGCATTACTTCCAAAATGAATTAATGATTCTGAACTTCCCATTGTGTCCTCTGTTCTTAATTGTTTTAGATGCATACTTCCACTGGAGGAGGATTTTGCGACTGTGGGGATACAGAAGCATGGAAGACTGGACCAGTGTGTAGAAAACATGAGCCTGAAGGAGGCGATAATACTACAGAGGTATTTTTTTGTAATAAATTGAAAAACAAATATTATTGTATAAAGAATAATTCCTAATTATGTACTAGTTGTTTGGGCATACTCACAAAATGTATGGAACATCTTTGTATCATAATCCTCGATGTTTGTGTTCCATTTCTAATATGTAAATTTTCACAGACTTCTGAGTTTATAATTTTATAAAAGTGGACCCTCAGAAGCTGTTTATCACAACTTCAACAAATTTATTGAACAAGACAGTAAGGTCATAAAGAATCCCCACTTATACTTTTCTTGATTGAAAATAATGTTGAACTTTGACCAGCTAATGTTGAAAGAATGCCATGATTCCAATGCAGCCATGATATCCTAAGTAGTTCTCCTAAGGTTGTCCTCTTCTGAATTAAAAAACTACCATCCCAGACTAATTTAATCAAAGAGACTGGTATATACAGATTGTTCACATTTAACATTCACTCATTCAGTGATTGTTCAAAGTTACCATAATGCTGTACAAGAGATATTCATAACAGGTCCTCATAGTTGTGACTGTGTTCACATGATTGCGATTTGGGTGGCCGACTCATGATTATGATATCACAGCATTCCATGATCAAGTGATCACCATTTGCAATCTTCACTGCTGACTTCCAATGAACAAAGTCAATGGGGAAGCCATTAGAAGGTCACAAATGGCAGTTATCTACCTGGGAAGCTGTGACCACATAGGATTCTCCTAACAATGGTAACCAGGACTGCTACAATGCCCTTTGTAGGTTACAGAGTCATGTGACATTGCATCATACAATCACATCACTGGTCCTAGTTGCTATCAATAAGAGGGGGGGTCTATCTATATATTATATCTTTTAAAGGAAGATAAATATATCATGGGAAGGTGCTTCATAGAGAGTTAAGACAATGTGAACAGCTATTTTGGATTTCAATTGGAATTTTTCCATTTTTTAAAATCTAGTTTGCTATAGTGCAAGGGTGTCAAATTCGCGTCGTCACATGATGTATCAGGACTTTTTTCCTCTTCACTAAACTGGGCATGGCCAGCATGTGATGTATCCAGCCTGCGGGCTGGGAGTTTGACAGCTTTGGTGTAGTGGTTAGAAACCAAGAGATTGTGAATTCTAGTCCTGTCTTAGTCACATAGCCAGCTGGGTGACCTTAGGCTGGTTGCTTTCTCCTAGCCCTAGAAAGGAAGCAATGGAAAACAATGGAAAACCTCTGAAAAACCTGGCCAGGAAAACTACAGAACTAGTCCTGATAGTCACCAGATATCAGTTGGTAGAAGCCCCGTCCCACAAACCGAGAGAGACAATGAAAGAGATATTTCTTATTGAACAGTTGCTAGTTAGCAGTGAAAGAGTCTGCAACAATGCTCATGCTTGCTGGTTAACTGTACTATGGATCTAATATGAGTACATTTGTTTTTTTCTATAGAATTTGGAATGCCAGTTGAATGAAGAGGTAATAGCACAAGCAAGGAAAATCTTCCCTTCAGTTATAAAATACATTGTTGATATGACTGTTTGGGAAGAAGAGAAAGAACTGTCTTCAGAGCTTATGATTAAGTAAGTAATTTGTTAGAGTTGGCTTCTAAGTGTCTCATTTGTCTCCATTCCAAGATTGTTAATAATAAAGTAACAAACTGTGCAGATAATGCATCATCCAATCAGGATTAGGCAAGAACTTTGAATAATTTAGCAAGGAAAGCAAATGAGTAGGAGTAGAGAATTACCCAAGTTTATGTATCTTGAAATTCTCACCCTACCAGTAAAATAATTTCCTGTCTTCATACTCTGTAACAGATTAGCCTAGCAGATAATGGATTTTTTTTCTTGCAACTGTTAAGGTATTTAAAAGTCTTTCTATACTTAAAGCCTCGTAGTAGTATAGAGATTGTTTAACTTTGAAAGATAGTGCTAGTTCTTACAAAGAAAACCTGGGATTTCTCTCCTATAATTCTCCCTTTTCCCCCCAGAGTTAGCCATCCTTCTGATTGAATCAGACATTAGACCAAGAGAGAGGGGGAAAGTAGGAAGAGTAATAATAAAATGAACTTGATTCTTGCTTTCCAAATTGTTGAAAGAGATGTTTTCCACATTGCATAGATCTGGGTGCTAAATAAGAGGGAACGTCCTATATAACGCTGAATAACTGAATTAAGGACTCTTTAATATAATTGGGAATGTTTTGGAAAGCAAATATTAATAATGATGAATTTCTTAGTTTAACTATCTTTAGTATACGTTTATTTGTAATTTGTACTATTCCTGTGGCCAATATTAATTTGGAAGTTATTTCAGTTGTTCTCATGAGTCATCAATCATCTTTTGGGTTTTTTTTACAGTAGAGAAAAACCAGACAAACACTATTGTGTCCTTTTCAATGATGAGCATCATTCTTATGATCATGTTATCTACAGTCTACAAAGAACTCTTGGGTGTGACCTTGGAGAAGCCCAGATATATACTACTGCTATAGATAAAGAGGTTAGTAATATACATAATTTCTGAAACCATTAATAAATGCTGAGATTGTTTTGCTTTTTGATAAAGCTTGGCTGCATAGTTCTCTCTTGCACAGATTGGCGTAACATACTTGCAGGGCTCATTATTTGATTCTGAGTTGTCACTATAAGCAATATCTTATATTAGATTGAATTCTCAAGGTAAATTTTGTTATAGAGTTACATTTTTCAGAACAATGGGTTTTCTTTTAAGTCAATTGACATCTTAATTATTATTGTTCTAGCAGGATTAATTGTTGTAGAAATTTAGAGAATGAATGGTCACTTTTTTGAATGAATGGTCACTTTTTTGTTCCCATACCAAATTCTCATTTTATATTAAGGAGAAAGTTGAATTTATATTTTAAGAAGAAATTATTATGCCAGGATTGACTTTTTTCTGGAAATTCTAACATTTAGAATCACAAGCGCCACATTGGTGCAGTGGTTATAATGCGGTACTGCAGGCTACTTCTGATTGCCGGCTATCTGCAAGTTGGCAGTTCGAATGTCACCAGGCTCAAGGTTGACTCAGCCTTCCATCCTTCCGAGGTCGGTAAAATGAGGACCCAGATCTGTAAACCGCTTAGAGAGGACTGTAAAGCACTGTGAAGTGATATACAAGTCTTAAGTGCTATTGCTAATGCTGTTTGTGCCAGCAAGCATTTTAAATCTGGCCTTTTTGAAATATTTAAAGAATGTATTTCTGAATATGTTTTTCATATTTACAGTTCAAATCTAAATCTTTTTTCTTGAGGTTCTTGTTACATTATTCCCACTCATCAGATATGGTACCAGAGCAGTGGTGGGTTTCACTTACCTTTGCTACCAGTTCGGAGATGTGCGCTTGCATGCGCAGACCCTCCATGATGACGTCCGGGCGTGTGGGCAGAGCCTCCCACCGCTGCTGCTACTGGTTCACCCGAACCGGGCCAAATTGGTAGAAATCCACCACTGTACCAGGGAATATATTATTTTTAGCAATAGGTCACAGTTTTAGAATTTCTCTTCCAGAGAAGCTCATGTGATTCTAAGTTGTAAGGCTTTGTAATTCTAGGCAAAGATCTTTAGATTTTTACAAGCCCTTAAAGAGTTTTGCATTTTTAGCTTTGTTTTACTGTATTTTGATTCAGCCATCTTCCAGGAAGTGCTTTGGATGATCTATTTTCACATAAGGATTAACAAGATAAAGAGTTTGTCTGCCATTTCTTCTCAGAAGTGCCTGTGGGTGGTGCATTTTTCATGGTATTTGGGGTAAAGATTCGAGGATTGGATTATCTGCAGATGGGTTTATGTGCAAAATTCACTGATTCAGGAATGGAATGAAACTTTAGAATGTCTTATTCCTCTTCTGAACTATGCCTTACCTTTTTCAGACTGTATCATTATGGGGATTGTTTGATGTTAATAGACATAAATCTTCCAAACCCTAGAATGGAATAATCCAGAAAAGGAACAGAAGAATTAATGGACCATGAATTAAGAATATTTTTTAAATCCTGTGAACATCCAGGCCATATGCTAATTTCCGACAGTGAATTTATTCCTTTAAAAGAGCTACTTGATCGCATTATCTCTGTAATAATGTTAATGTTATTTGTCAGTTTTAAAAGTCATGGATGTTGATTTATATTTAACAAAAGCTAATTCAAATTTAAATTATAATGTAAAATGACTGAATTTTTGTACCACTTCCATTTAAATCAGCCTGAAAGCAACTTTTCCATTTTAACCTTGCCTTTTGTTTGCCCGCACTATAATAACATTGTCCTGTCTATCTCTATTTTTTTTTTTTTTAATTATACAGGGTCGGAAGGCTGTTAAGAAGGGGTCATATGTTGTTTGTCATGAAGCAAAAGAGGAGATTAAGGTAACAATACCGGTAGAATTTTTAAAATATGTATACTATTCTGTACATTTATGAAGATACATTCATGGAGATTATTTTCCTTGATTTTAACCTCACATTTTTGTTTTATCATCTTTGATCCATAGAATGCTTGTTGTATTCTCATTCTGATTTTAAATATTCTTATTTTCTAGAAACATTCAAATAATGTTTCCCAAGGTCCCCTTAATGTGATGGTTCTTCATGCAGATGTAATGGCTCATCAGAAATTTGCTTTGCGTCTTGGTTCTTGGTTGAACAAACTTATGAGCTATTCAAGTAAGTATCCTTGATTATTTTGGGTTGTGCATAGATTGCAAAATACTGAACAAGAGCTTTATTCTTTTTGGCAAGTATTTCCCTTGTTAATAAAATCAGTAAAAATGATTTTGTTCTTCTGTGAAAAACTATTTTCCTGCTACTGCTAGACCACCATCCCTTTAAATGGTGATGCAAAACTCCTCTTAGCTTGAGGGACACACTGAAGTTTGCACAGCTTGTTGAGGGTCATGTTCCAAAAGTAGTTGGAAGCAGGATTGCCTTTATTTTATTTTTAAGGGACAAAATTATATCTTGTTTCGGCATCATTTTCTTTTATCGCCACCCTGAAATAAAATCAGATCAAAATTTGGGGCTCAATCCATTTTGTTTGGGTAAAGTTCTTCAGGAACCCTTGTAGCAATAATAGAATAGAATTCTTTATTGGCCAAGTGTGATTGGACACACAAGGAATTTGTCTTTGCATATGCTCAGTGTACATAAAAAGGCAAGATACATTCGTCAAGAATCAATAACACTATAACACTAGCACTTAGACCTATATACCACTTCACACTGCTTTACATCCCTCTCTAAGCAGTTTACAGAGTCAGCATATTGGGTCCTCATTTTACCCACCTTGGAAGGATGGAAGGCTAAGTCAACCTTGAGCCTGGTGAGATTTGAACTGCCAGATTACAGTCAGCTGGCAGTCAGCAGAAGTAGCCTGCAGTACGGCACTCTAACCACTGTGCCACCACAGTTCTTGTATCTTTTTTCTTCAAAGGAATTGCAATGTATCATTGATTATTTTTGCAAAATGATTATAGAAGTAAACATAAAAGTAATTGTATAAAGTTAGTATGGGAGCAAGGACATTTTCAAATATCTTTCTAGTATATGTGAAGATTTTTTAAATAAGGATTTCAGTTCAGTAATCTAAACCTTCATATTACATGTTCCTCTTTTAGGTGATTTTCGTCAGATATTCTGTAAAATATGTTTAAAAGAAGACGTTGATTCAGGGAAACCTTGTCTGATAAGCATACTGATGCTGTGGGATGCAAAACTTTATAAAGGTAAATTGAAACTTGGAGAAACAACTATGGGACAGAGCTATTGCCAACTGAGAATTTTCTAGAAGCATCTGGTGGGCCTCTGTAAGAAATAAAATAGTTGAACTTTCTGTTGTGGCCATAGAAAATAATACAAACCACTTAACTTCTTGTTTTATTCATTGTGTCAAATGCATTTCCTTGCGAGAGGTACATTGTTTCCTTTAATTGAATCCTTTAGGCATTGTCCTGGGTTTAGTGACAAAGCTAGGCAGAACATGTAGTGATAATAAATAACAATAGTATTTATTACTGTGTATAGTCCAAAATTAAATTTCACTTACTAATTAATAATGAAGTGCCTTTTCATTTAATGAATATGTACTATATTCTGTTTCTAGACACTTGTTCTTATTTACCTAATTTATTAATATCTATCTGGGAAACCTAAGATAGTAATCTTATATTTTGTAGGTTCCTGGCACTTTTCTTTAATGTTTTTATTTTGCATTTTTGCTATACTTCTGTTTCATTTCATTCTTTGGTCTTAACAGCCCCGGTTAGCTGTAAAAATTTCCCATCACTTCACATTTATCTTTTCTTTACTTTGTATTTCTGTATGGGTCCTGTACTATTATTTCACTTGTATCTGGCAAGAACTTAATTCGCCTGTGTTTAAAAGCACGTCTGCATTCTAATTTTGATCTATCTCCTTAGCTTACCAATTCATTCTTTTTCATCTCCACCTTAGCTTTCCTTGATCCTTAAACATCTTTCTCTGTTCCACTACTGTCAAAGTCTCAGACACTTCCTCTTAGGTTCTCTTGGTATGATATTCTGCTTTCTCTCTCCTACTCTTGGTCACAGCTTGGAGTCTTTGCAACCTTCAGCCTTGTCTTGCTGGCTGTGGTGCTAAGCTGTCTACTAGATACACCTTTGTGCTCTTTCTTCTTTTAGTTGTGTGCACAGTGGAAAGGTTGCTGGCTCCTTGTTGTGGGGAGAGGAGCAGAAAATAGCAAATATTAGCTCCTCTATTCCGCTTTCTTTCCCGCTGTTTCATTGTCTAGTGGATATAGTTTGAGGCATTGAGCCTTTTGCTGCTCCATGGCCTTTATCAGACATCAGATCTCACTCTGTGAGGCTTTTCTTGACATCATCTGCAGTTATACTTGAGTAATGTCCCTCTTCCCTCAGTTTTCTTGAGCAGCCTCCCTGCTGGTCCTCAGGACTGCCTCCCCAGTCCAGTGTCTCCTCTACTCACAAGATCATTATAGGCTACTCACTTTGCCATCCTACTGCTGCTACTTGTCCCTTCCAGATATTCCTGAGGCTTTCACTCATTCTCCTCCTTCCAATTTCTTTTTTTTTGGGGGGGGGGGGGTTCCACCACATTTGCCTGATAGGTTGCCCCTTCTAAAGTAGTTTGATCTATTCTTTAAGGATTTCTCACTTAAATAGTTGTACATGCCAGCAGAATAAAACTGTCATGAATATGCCACTATTATGCTTAAAACAGATTTGGTAGACATTTTATTTAGTTTCTAAAAAGGGTGACATCCTTTTAGCTAAGGTTACTCACTGAGATGATTCATGCTTTATTAGCAGTTTAGCATTTTCTCTTAAATAGGTTTTCCATTTTTATATAAGCATTGCACTTACTAAAGATCTATTAATTTATAGTGAAATGTTTTTGAGTGAAAAACATATTATGATTTTTTTCCAGGAGCAAGAAAGATCTTACATGAACTAATCTTCAGTACCTTTTTTATGGAAATGGAGTATAAAAAACATTTTGCTATGGAATTTGTTAAGGTAATTTATCTAATGTATTATCTTTCACCTTGGAGTAGTAAATCTTTTCTCCATATTTAAATTGTTACCTCATCGGTAAAAAATAACTATTGACCTTCTGAGAGCTGTAATATAAAAATAAATATTTTAATCATTGTTGTATTCTGTAACAAGTTATAATGCAGAGGTGCACAACCAGAACTCCAAGAACCATGTGTGGGTTTCCATGCCTTGGTGCAGATTACAAAACTGCTGCTTTATCTTAATTTTTAAAATGACAGCATGAAAAAATGACTAATTATGTGGGTCACATTATATTAATCCTATTAATTAAATGGAACTTTAAAAATAAATTTAAATAACATTTAATCAAAATTAATTTTCATCCTAGATTCTCATCCATTTTGGTCTCCAGATGTATCCCATTTTCCCAAATGCTATTTACCCATAGTTTGATGCTTTGGTGAAGTAAATCTTCCTGAGAGGAAGTAGATATTTTATTTGTCAAATTTCTACTCTTCAGATTGCTTTCATATCATAATCCAGTCAATAAACAGTACTTTCTTTGTATTTGTAGCATTACAAAGCTTTGCAGAAAGAATATATCAGTGATGACCATGAAAGGCAGTTTTCTGTGACAGCACTTTCAGTTCAGATATTCACAGTACCAACATTGGTATGTATATTTTTCTCCTAAACCAAGGGTGTCAAACTTGATTTCATTGAGGGCTCCATCAGGGTTCTGTTTGACCTCGGGGGGGTGGGGTGGCAACAGAGTGGTGGCCAGCTCAACGTCACTCATGGTGGAGGCGCCTGTGATCACCCGAGCGCTCAGCCAGCAAAAACGGGCTCCTGAGCTCTGTTTTCATTGGCAGAGGCACCGTGGGCCAGTCCTTTGCTGTTTCCAGGGCGGCTCCCCAGGCCAGATCTAAGCACCCCGCAGGCCAAATCCGGCCCCCGGACCTTGAATTTGACATCCCTGCCCTAAACTTTAGCAGAAGTATCCCTTCCATGGTCATAAATGGCAAAGTTTTTTTTTAGGACAAGGATATAAATCCTGAGGGCCAAACATATACTAAGACACATAGCAGGCTTTAAGCTAGCTAAACTTTCCTCTTTTGTATAGTCCCTCTATGTATTATTAAATCTGGAGCATACATTCTATGAATGTATCATTTCCTACAAATATTCACGCTCCAAGTTTAATTAGAGTCCTGGCTCCCATGGAAGCTAACATACATATAGTTGTATACACATTGGCTTTCCTTCAGTTGATATTCATACTTAATGAATGAAGATTTCCAGAAGAAAGATGTTACTCCAGTAAGGTGAGCAGGAAAAAGATATCAGGAGCACTTACATAGTGAACTCTCTCTATATCATAATATACAAAGAAGGCTTATGAGAGATGGCTTTATCTTGTATGGAAGAGAACTTTTTATTAAGTATAGTTTTAAAAAAAAAGTCTGATAGGAATGTAGCTAAGGTTCACCATGCTACAGGTAGTCCTTAAGTTACAACAGTTCATTTGGTGACTGTTCAAAGTTACAACAGCAGTGAAAAATGTGACTAATGACTATTTTTCACAGTTACGACCTTTGCAGCATTCCCATGATCATGGGATCAAAAATCAAATGCTGGGCAAAGTGGTTCATACTTATGACCGTTGCTGTGTCCCAAAGTCATGCAATCACCTTTTCTGACCTTCTGACAAGCAAAGTCAATGGGGAAGCCAGATTCCCTTAACAACCAGGTTATGAACCTATCAATCGCTGTGATTCACTTAACAACTGTGGCAAGAAATGTTGTAAAATGGGGCAAAACTCACTTAACAAATATCTCACTTAACAACAGAAATTTTGGACTCAATTGTGGTCGTAGGTCAAGGATTACCTGTATTCAAAAGGCATGATCAGGATGACTAGAGACAGGTCGTTATGCTATCTTCCTTTTTTCTATTTTGTTCTTATGCGAATAGGATGTGAATAAAGATACAGTCTTCTGTATTTTAAATTTTAAATACATCTTCCTTTTCAGGCCCGCCATCTCATTGAAGAGCAAAATGTCATCACAGTCATAACAGAGACCCTTCTAGAAGAACTACCAAAATATTTGGATAAAAATGGCAAATTCAATTTCCAAGGTTACAGCCAAGAGAAATTGGGCCGAGTATATGCAGTTATATATGACCTTAAGTAAGTTTTCCTATTAAAGCATTAAATTACTTCATCTTGCAACTACCTTTCTGGATTCTTGTCTGCTTGTTTAAAACATTTGTATTCCTCTACACTTGACTTCACATATAGATGAATAAATTAGATGTGCAGAAACTAGCACTGGGAATACCAGCAATGCTTGCAGGATTGGATCGACTGGATAAATGTTATAATTCAAATTGCAGATGAACAGCTATAATGTCAGGCAAATCTTAACAATGTGTACTATGCTTAAACTGAATAGTATCTTGAATCCGGCACTTTCTAAGATTTATAACCACGTTCAATAAAATAATAAATATATTAAATTATTATGGTAGTATATTGAAGCAGTGGAGTGGCAGTGGAAAAGAATCCTAAAGTTACTTTTTTCCTGGACTTTCTAGTTTTTCTTTGAAGACATTTTGTTTCTCATCCAAGAAGCTTCTCCAGCTCTGAACTGTTGTTTTCATTAGTTTATAATATAAAATACAAAAATACAACAGCAAGTAGTAGGAAACAGAGGAGAGGAGAAGGGGAAGTGTGGAAGAGAGGGGGGGGGGAGGAAAAAAAGGTGTTGCGGTCTGTTGCTATCGAATAAGGCATTAACATTGAACCTCAACCTTTTACTTTTCCATAATAGCATAAACTAACCATTTCTATAACAACACTCTAATCAGTAAAACCCAAAATCAGAGTTTCATTTTTTCCCCACCTCAAGCACAAAGTCCAGAGGTGGTTTCCAAGTAGAAACAAAAGTATTTGTATTCTTTTCTGTGATCAAAATGGTCAATTTAGCCATCTCTGCTAACTCCATCAACTTTTGTAGCCATTCATCCATGATTGGAATCAAAATGTCCTTCCATTTTTGTGCATAAGGTAGTCTTGCTGCAAGTAGCTTCTTCAGCTCTGAAGACATTTCTTGGATGAGAAGCGAAACATCTTCAAAGAAAAACCAGAAAGTCCAGTTGCCTCTTGAAGAAGAAGAAAAAAGCACCTTTGGGACAGCTATGACCTGGATGACTGAGAATCGCTGTAGACAGTGGAGAAGAATATTTGTCTTGCTGTCACTGTCACTATAAAATCATAGTCCCTTCCTGTATATTACAAAGAAAGGAATTTCTCCCTTTAAAGAAATCCTTTTCTTTCTTGTGCCATGTTTCAGATCTCCCAATATAATAGTCATCTCATAAACAAAATTAGTAAATTAGCAATGTATAGTAATATGTTAAAAGACAAAATTAGTTTGTATTAAAGAGTAAGAATGATATGGAAAGA
>JANHFT010006619.1:165063-179499 GCA_032467955.1 Pseudoxenodon macrops | reverse complement strand
GAGAGAGAGAGAGAGAGAGAGAGTGAGAGAGAGAGAGAGAGAGAGAGAGAGAGAGAGAGAGAAGTGATACACTTCCAGAGCATCTTTAGGGAATACTATATGCCCCCATGATAGCGAATCGATGGCACGTGTGCCATAGGTGGCACGTGGAGCCACTGCTGTAAATCAGCTCCAGTGTGTGCATGCTGATTTTTGGCTGGCCACGCTCCCTTCCCCTCCCAGGAGTCTCCATGCGGCCCATTTTGAGAAGGGCTCGCATGGAGGCTCTGGGAGGATGTTTCTGGCCTCCAAAGGGCCTCTGGGGCGGGGGAGGCCATTTTCAGCCTCCCCAGCCTCCAGGAAAGCTTCTGGAGCCTGGAGGAGGGTGAAAAGCCCACCATGCCATCACATGCCAAAAGCGAGGGGCGTATGGGGGGGTCACACACACATGTGCGGGGGTGGTGGGGCGCATTGAATTATGGATGTGGGCATGCACGTGTGCGACCACCCCGCTCCCCTCGCTTTTGGCACGCGACAGCAAAAAGGTTAGCCATCACTGCTATATGCCATCTGGAACGAGCTGTTTAATCTGACTTGTCTGTTTGTTTGATTTATTAAAATGTATTGCATCTTTCACTCTGTTTCTCTTTTGTTATACGCTGCTGTGAAGCTACAAGATTTGGCAGCATACAAATTAATAATAAGTACCTTCAAAATGCCATCCAATTGCTTCACCTCCTTCAAAGACTGTTGCTGCTGTCCTTGGGGAAGATCCATATTATCTAGGTCCTGCATTTGAGACTGAAGACTTCAGAGAGAGAAAGAATGAGATATTAGAGAAAACTCAGACCAAGAAAGATTTGATCTGCAAACCTCACCCACATGAATTTTTAGAGAGGAGATTCTAGCTGTAGAATAAAAGAACCTGGAGAACTTGTGGCCTTTTAGATGTTACTGGACTCAGAATTCCCAGATCTAGGCGGCCAGACATTCACCACCATATAGAATTTTAAAGATTGTAGTACTAAACAAGCTGACTTCTGACACAAACATCTGCAAGCTGCTGAGACAGCTACTGAGTGGATGTAATTTATTACTTCAATATAGATGACTACTCAATTAATTATTATTTATTGATTCGGTATTTTTGTTTTATTTTATCCTCTTACTCTATTTGTAATCTCCACTGTAAAGCTCCTTGGCTACATAGAGGGGCAAAAATGTTAAAATAAATGTGTCTCATTGGTTAAATAGATTTCAAGTCCCATTCCCTTTGAGAAACAATTCACCCAGCTGTCCTTTATACTGTGAATTGAAGACTATTTACTTTCTTGGACAATTGTTAAGCAGCTGTTTAAGGTGTGTGAATATGAGATAACTGTGCTACATTTACAATGGGATTTATGTATGTTCCCTTATGGCTTCCCGCCCACCTCTTGAAAGGTAGGATTTATATGATTCCAGTATCTCTGTGGATCAGCCATGCAGTTTTCTTGGCAATGGCCCAGAAGTGGATTCCTTCCAAGATCCACCTTCCTAATCTAGTCTAGTCTAATCTAGTCTACTCTACTCTTGGCATTACCTGGTGGTCTCCCATCCAAATATTAACAAGAATAAATGATGCTTAGCTTTATAGGTCAGCCATGGATGCTTGGTGGTTATCTTTGCATTGTCTCAGGAGGGCTGCTGAATCATCACTCATTTGAGTATTTCCATCCTCCTTCTCTCCAGTTCCCTCAGGCCAGATAGAGGCTTTAAGTTTCTTGTGTGTTGGTACCTCCCACTCCATACACACTTTTAGTTCAGTTTTGTTTTTAGCCTCTTCCGGAAAGAGGCAGGAGGAAGACACCAAGTCCCAGCTAAGCAATACTCCCCGATGTCCCCAGAGGACCTCTATGTCATCATCAGTCTCTATTTGCAGCTCTATCCAGAATCACAAATGGCTGTAAATGTGTGTCTTTATTTATAAACCAACACCAGAAGAAAAATCTCTGCCCAGGTGGCTTACACTTGAAAATGTGATGCAGAGAAACAAAAGGGGGAGGGGAATGAAATGGAAACAAGTTTAGGCAATTAATGAAGTCAGGAGAAGATGCTAAGCTCCATTCAGTCATTTATGCTTCATGAAGAAAAGCATCCCAAATTCAAAACTGGGCAAAACATTTATTACAGAGAAAACTGTGCAAGCTTTTGACTTCTTTATAGCTCTTTATCAGGCTGGCAGATACCAAAGGTATGAGTTAAGGAAAACATCAAATGCAGAGTTCTGGAAAATCAAACTGTGCATATTTCTTAGATGCTTCTCCTGAGTTTCCAAAGGGAGACGTGCATTTGGCTACTCTATGACTCTGACACTGGGGATTGTGGAAAATTCTTCACAAACTGGGGAGGAAATTCAGGAAACAAGAAGGGTTAGTGGGTGACTGGAGTATTCTAGATAGCAAGCATCGAGGGTACTGGAAAACTAAAGGGAGCTGTTTGTTGAGGGGGCAGGAGACCCTGAGGCAGCTGTGGAAGAAAAGCCAGAGACAGGATGATCTAAGCAGCAACTGAGGCTGGCTTCTCCTCAGCTGCTACATCCCAAAGGTATTGCAGATGGAGGAAATCCCCTTAAAGCAGCAAGTGATTATCTTTGAATGATGTGTCCCTTACACTTCTCTTGAAACAATCATTCTGCTTTACGCAATGACAGTTCCTTTGGCTGATTGAAAATATGATAAGTGCAATCCTTTCCAGTTACTGTATTCCCAAAGCTCTACACTCACCATCACTTAGGACACACCCACCTGGACAGATCTTGTTCTAAGTCTTGGACTCGAGACTCTGCCTCCCAAAGAGAAGACATGTGATCCTTGTCATCAGCAGGCATGGATGTTCCCTCCATCAACCACCGTTCGCGCAGGGATTTCCTCTTAGAACAGAGACAGAGATTGCATTTAGGGTCTGCTTCACACTGGACATGCACGTGGGCCAACAGGATGCATCAAGACAAACGAATTCCAGTCTGAAGCCCAGGCATATGGACAGATACATGTATCTACTCTTATGCTTGTTCAGCCACACCCATATATATGGTCCTATACAAATGACATTTCATGTGAAGCTCTATGGCTTGACAGCAGATGTTGGACACACCCACCAGTGCAGATACTCAGCTCCATAATGCATACATTCTTTCCCTTTCCCTCCCTCTCCTTCTCCCCCCACCAACCACACACATATAAGCTTGTTCTGGGAAGAAACTGGAGCTAGTTCCTGGAGGAGAGATAGGATATAAAACTAACAAATAAACTGGCTCAAGGCTAAGCATCAGAAGACTGCCGAACAAAAATGAATATGGTGCAAACCCAACCAGCCTTCTGGAATTGCCTACATGTACCTAGCCCCAAAGAGTGGTATTACCCACAGCAAGGGTGCATTACAGCTTCTTCCTTCCCCTCAGTTTGGTGGGGGTGGGAGGGATCGGCTGCCGCTTACAAGTATCTTTCCCCCCCCCACCTTTCCATGCCGCCCTCCACGCCCATCTTTCGGCTTCTGATCCCCGCACAGCCACCTCCACCTCTCGGTGGTCCATCCATTCCTGTATCCTTTTCGCGGGTGGTACCTTGAGGCGCTGGACTCGCAGTCTCTCTTCCTCCAGTTCCCGCCGGGTGGCTAGGATGCGCTCTTGCAGCCTCCGCCGCTCCTGCAGCAAAGCGAAAAGACGGGGGTGGGTGGGCGGAGGGGAGGCGGAGAGAGGCAAGGCGAGGCGAGGCAGGAGCCGCCCTGCAAAAGGGCGGACAAAGGGCCCGCCGCGGAGGGAGGCAGGGCGGGACCGAGCCCACGTGGGCGACCGGCAGACCCGGCTGCTGGTTTGCCTGACCGACCACGCCGCCGTGGATTAATCCCAGCAGAATCAGCCTCGCTTAAAACGAGACTTTTGCCGTTTATCTAGCCGGCGCTTCTTCTCCCCCTGCACTTGACTGTAGTCCCGCTTAACCGATTCCTTCTGGGTTCCCCCGGCTGGTTTGGGGACTCCCGCTCTCCACAGGCTTCCCAAACTGCTCAGCCGCCCAATTCACCCACCCTGAATAACTCTGAAACGCTTGCTCGGCGAAAGCATCAAGGGGAACGGGAGAGAGTGCCGCACCCCCTCGCCCTACCAGCGGCAACTTTGATTTGGTTTTCTCAGAAACCCCAAACGCCTTGGGAACACAGAGGGAGAGAGCGAGCGCTTCTCTCTCCTTGGATAGAAAGCTAAGAAAGCAGCTTTGATGCCAACAAATATATTAGCATAGATTTCTTATGAAGGATATTTTGGGTGTCTTCTATTTCCCCCCCCCTCTATGTACTTAAGAAATTAGCAATGAGTGATTTGTACACAATTTAACGAAATTCTGATTTACAATATTAATAGTAAAACAATATCAAGTTTTAAACTATCAGCAGAAAACAATGTAACAGAAATCAAAATATTTAAAATTTTCAGAATTAAAATTTAAAAGGACAAGGTAATGTTGCATGTTAAGTACTGTATCTTCATACAGCTACTGGATGATCAGCCTTTCCAGGTAACACGAAATATTTTTTTTAACTTAGTTAGGAGTGAGGGAATCCTTGGGAAGGCTATTTCAGGGCTCCGGTGCAGCTACCCAGAAATCCCTCTCCTGCTGTCCCAACTAAGGCAATATTTGCACCGCACATAAGGCCAGACAGTCAAATTAAAAATGAGCATCTTTCATATCCATATTACATACATACATACTCCATACACTGCTTTAACCAAAAACATAGATTACCATGTTTTCAGATCCTGGAGTAACCACTATTTAGAGATAATAGAAACCAGACTTCATAAGCAAGGCTCAAGGAACAATTCAAATTTTAGTTTCTGTTAACACAAAATGGTGTGTGTTTCAGGCTGATAGAGGAAGACTATGAATAAGAGTCAAGCACTCTAATTACCTCCATTAACAATAAGAAACTTTATTATGAGCTATGCTTGTAGCTTCTAAATATTCCTCCTATACATCTGAATATGTACCGGTATATTTTCTTTTTTCAGACAATGCCAACAAGCTAATAATATTTTGGAACTTTTTGCAATTTGAACTGGTCCATTTAGATCTATAACTTTGAAATCTGTTAAAGCTTCCTTTTATTCAAACAGATTAGACTCCCCGGTGATTCACTCCATTCACACAAACAAGAAAGCAAAAGCAGGCAGGCACCATTCCTGGAGTTTTGTTGTAATTGTTGGAAAAACGATTCTATAATAGGAAGCTAAGAGTCGGAGGTGGAATGGTTAAGAGAGACTCAGTCAAGAGGAGATGGTATTTCCCTGCAAGTTATGATTGAAGGGCATTGTGTGACAGGTGATGTTGTTCACGTGTCTGCCTGGAACATCTAACTATTGAAGATGGTGCTCTTTCTTTTCACTGCCAACGAAATTTCAAGGAAATGAAGGATCTTCCCCCTTTTGTTGCCTGAGATCAGTTACCTAATGTCATAGATTTAATGTGGAACTATACAGAAATTCCCACTTTGGATAAGAAGAAAAATAAAACGCCTGCCTGCCACATTGGATTTGGAGAGCAGAAAACAGACAGATCTGATCCCTAATAAACAACCCAACAGGGCTTCTCGAAATTGCACCAGGTCACTGAGAAAAGGCTCTTTTAGTAAGAACTTGATCAGGAGGAGACTTGTCTATGATCCCTCAACACATATGCAGGAAGGAGGTGGTGTGGTTGAGTTTGCCCTTCTTTTGGGTTGTACTTGCTAACAGGTGAAATGGAATTCTTATCTGTGTTGGGTTGGATAAATGAAAATAAAGACTGGTGTTGACTTTAGTTCAATTGATGCCAGTGAGTACCAGGAAATGATTTCTATTTGGGCATGTACTTTCTGGAGTTTCTGCTTTCTGAGTGCAAAAGGGTACTTGCTGCTTACGAAGTCTGTGTGGGTACCAGACACCTTCCTGCAGACATATGGCCATTGATGTGTCTGTTACTGATTGCATACTCCTGTGTCTTCATAGTGCACAGGCTGTTTCACAGCTTCTTTTCCCTTGCTGCTTTCTGCTCTGTCCAGATTTGATCCCTGCATAGAAGCATTAACTAAAACAATTCATATAGCAAGAAATATTTGCTACACTCTCTGGAATGCAGCATGAATGTCAAGCCTATTATCAGGATGTGTGTGTGTGTGTGTGTGTGTGTGTGTGAGACTTCACACAAGGGTAGCTGGGCTACAGCTCAGGAAACAACCCCAACCCAATCTCTGCCTCTCCAAGTCTGGGCAAGGCTCCAAAGTTCTCTTTCCTTCTGTTTGGTTCAGGTTGAAGCTATTGTCTGGTGAATTATTCATTCGTTTGAAGAGAGGATAAGCCAAAGAAAGAGACTCAGGTTACCCCAGGTTTCCCATGGAGCAGGGCAAACAGCCCATATTTAGCACAAACCCAAAGCCACTGGGCATAAAGTCAAAGACTGTAAGTGGAGAACAGCTGGCACCTAGGTCCCTTCTACTTGGGACATTCCTGTCATTTATTTTAGCCATCCCTTAGACAAATCAGTAAGAGTCTGGCAACTTTTCCCAGCAAAAATAAGATTTAATGAAATATGGAGAGCAAGACGGATATGATCCCTTCTGCCTCTCCCCATGGAAGGAGAATCTCAGAAATTTCATCCCCAGCAAGGCAACTTTTTAATGAATGGAAGAAATTATAAGGTTGCTCCAATTTCTTCAGCTTTGTAAACAGCCACTGGCACAGTGAGAATTGAGAATTGTAGTTAATGCACAATTTCAGTCACCTTTAAATTACTCCAGCTGCACTGCTATTGTTGCCCTTTTAATCTAAGATAGAAAGTAGGTCTACAAATGATACTATAGTTTGCTTAATCATAGTTTTCTGATCAATCTGGAATTTGATGAATTCACAAAATATATTAAGCCACAATACATTTAACAAAACACGGCTGGGTGTGTGATCTATTCATATACATTTTGCCTCATTGCACTGCCCACTCCTCAAAAAAAAACCCATTAAAAATGGTTCTTAACCTCAAAGAGTTCCCCACTAGGCCATTTTGATGGGGACGGGGGAATATTCAGTTTCGTTCCCCTTGTTTATAATGAAACACCTTCATTCTGCTTTCTACTGTCCAAAAAGATCTTTCTTTGTTGTTTTATCTGTATTAAATTTGAAACTGTAGGCCCCCTTTGCAAATGCTGTTTTGTACTCAGGAAAGCACCATGTCACATGAATACAAAAATAAGCATTTAATGCAATATTATTGTAATACTGCTCCTCCCTTTTATTCTTTCCCACATTTGAGTGAACTAGGGAAAGATTAGGGAGCATGTGTTAGATTTTGTTTTTGTTTTACATGTAGTCATTCTTAGAGCATTGCCACCACACCTGGTGGTATTGCTTTGCATGCTTGGCCAGAAAACAAAAAGGAATAAATGCTGGCCCTGTGTCTCATAACAGTGATATTGAAGAACATAGGAGTTCTCTATTACTAAAAATACGGCAAACTTTGGGAGGATGGAGAGAGAACACCTGCAGTACCATAAATCTAGAAAAAGTCTGGTTCAGTAAAAGCAGTACTGTAAGTGACTAGTTCATGCAGGTTTTTGTGTGTGTTACTTTTCCATGGCATATTGAATACAAGAATTAATGAACTTCTTTCAGCTTCCTTCCCCTCCCACTGAACATCACAGCCAATGGGAAAACATCCACCAATTGCTCACCTTAATGTGGGATGGAATGAGGAAGATGTGAGTTTTAACAGAAAGTTTATCTACTTGTCAAAATATGTTCTGCATTCAAAGAGAGGCCAACTATTACCTGGATGTGGATTTAGCATTTTTCTAGAATAACTCTGTTTTAGGATAGCAATAGCACTTAGACTTATATACCGCTTCATACTACTTTACAGACTCTCTTTAAGCAGTTTACAGAGCCAGCATATTGCCTCCAACAATTTGGGTCCTCGTTTTACCCACCTCAGAAGGATGGAAGGCTGAGTCAACCTTCGATCTGCGATAATTGCCAGCAGTCAGCAGAAGTACCCTGCACACTGCATTCTAATCACTGCGCCACCATGAATCTTAACAATTGCTGATCCCAATTGTGATAGCTTAATGAGGACTATCTCTAGTCCTCATTAAGGACTCCTATTCCACATCCAAATCTACCCCCAGTTCAGAAGAAAATCAGAATCTAGCATCCAGCATGAGGAAGACAAGGTCCTCTGTGTTCTGAATCCAGTAGAATGTCTTTATGCCAGCATTTTCCACAGGTGAAACAGCAATTTTTGATAGCCCAATCAACAAATGCTGCACTTTGAAATTGCCAAGCCACCATTTAATCATCAAAGATAATCAGAAATATATTACATTGATAAGATAGATACATATATCTCTGCAGAAGCAACCTGAGGTAGAGTTAACGAGCTTGCAGCTTGCAGTTACAGTGTTGCAGAATCCTACAATCACGTGGTCACCATTTGCTACCTTCCGACATTAACAGCCCTTGGTGATTTGCTTTAAAACAGCAACTGGGAATGTTGGAATTGCCAATTCTAAACAGTGTGGGCACATGCTGTTGTGCTTTACCATGGTGGTGCAGTGGACACGCTGTTGGTGACACAGTGGTTAGAATGCAATATTGCAGGCTAATTCTGCTGACTGTCAAGGGTTCAATCCTTACCGGCTCAAGGTTGATTCAGCCTTCCATCCTTCTGAGGTCAGTAAAATGAGGATCCAAACTGTTGGGGGCAATATGCTGACATTGTAAATCGCTTAGAGAGGGCTATTTACAACCACTTTACTTAGCAGTAGCAATTCTGGTCCAAATTGCCATTGTTAACTGATAATTATCCATACACACACAAAAAAACCCCTCTGTATTTCAGGATTCCCTCTTCAGCCTATTTAATGTGTATTATTTCCTTGGTAGGAACTAGAAGGGGATTATTGTGAAGAGAGAGAAGTATCAGAAAACATAATCGCATGATTCATCAGCCAATACAATATGTAAGCCTGATGAGAATCTAAGTTTGCTTCTCAACACAAACGGTTGTGATTTAGATGTGCTGCTCTCTTGATTTGTTTTAAATTTACCAATTTCATCAGCCCATTTTGCTAACAACTGTCATTTTCTTAACAGGAAAACAATGAGACTGGTTTGGAGAAGGTGATTCATAAAGTGGCCTTGTTCAAGTAAGTGTTCTTTTTAAAGGAATACTTTTAAAATTATAAGTAATTGTTAAATAATTGCAATATTATTGAAAATAAACTTTTTTATTTTACTAAAGAAAACCTGGTGTATCAAGCCATGGAGTTTATGAATTGAAGGGAGAATGCCTCAAGGAGTACAATGTATTTTTTTACCATTATACCAAGACTCAGCACAATAAGGTAAGAAAGCATTTCATGGCAATATGAAGCTAGGACATTGACATGGATTTCTTCTACAACTTAAGTAGGTTTGTTAAGCAACAGGCAAAGACGGAAGAATGCTAATTAAAATCACGCAAAATAAAAGATGTTTTATCACTGAAAATCATATTTTATTTGTTTGCTTAGTTATAGTTTTTCTATATTACCATATCCAAAATGACTTCTTGTGGCTCACAATAATTGCCATAGAAACGCAGCCAACAATCAATAAGCAATCCAATGTTGAAAGATTCAGTTATATTTAATATATGAAACAGCAAGATCACTTCTTTTCCCAATGAACGGTAAATTAGGTAAAATGGTAAATCAAAGTTCAAAACAGAGCTGTTGTAAATACTACTTTTTTCATATAATGTATTATTATTATTATTATTTATAAGTCATCTTATAGGATATCAATCCTCCCAAATGGCTTGCATAAAAGATAATACAGTAAACATTCAGGGTATAAATAAATAAATGAATTCTAGACCTTTCCTAAGGTGTAGTTGGTAGTAAATGGAGGGAAAACCAAGAAAGAGTATAGCAGAAAATACTCTGCTTCTGGGTATTTTCCATGGAACTTTCTCATTTGAAGTTTTTGATTTTGAAGGGAGGGAGAGAGAGCACTGCTTATCGGGCCTCTAACAAGACCTTGGCAGAAATCTGACAGGATTTCCCAAATACTTATTTGTCATGGTTTGACAAATCTTATAGCTCATCCTGAGGTTCTCAAATCCACAACAAAGTACAGCTAGGTAAGATTCACAAGTACATCTTGGGAAGATGCTATGTAACAGAATTGAATGTCCTCAACTGAAAGTGCAGTTTTGTCTATTTAATTGTTTTCAGTACTGTTTTCCTCATTCCATCCTTAATGGGTTTTTTGATGGTCTTGAAACTGGGTGATTGTTTGTTGTTGACAAACATTTCTGCCCTGCAAAACTCTGGTTCTCAACCTCCACATAGCTGGGCAAGCTTGGCTGGTAGTTGTCATCTACATTCTTTTTTTTTAATGAATTTAATATGGTTATACTGTATTTCATTTATACAGCTTAGATGTATAAACAACAAACTCCATGGCTTCCAAGGAAAATGTTAAATTTGTGAAAATAGGAAGGGAACAATTTGTATTATTTTTCTTGTTGTAAGTTTATATTTTTGACTTGTGCTACAGCTTCTTCAGTCTAGTCCCCTTTTTGGATTTAGTTGTTCATAAGTGCTTTTGATAGATTCACATCATTTACATATAGAAAGCAAATTAAGTTATTCATTTTACAGGCGGAACATATGGAAAAGAAAAGAAGAGTACAAGAAAATAAAGATGAAGGTAAACACAGTTGTATTGTGAAATAAAATGGAGGGATAGTTGATGTAACTGTAATGTCCTATTTACTGTATATGAAGTGGGCAATGATGTGGAATTGGTAAAATAAACCATTTGTTTCTGAATTATTTGCTATCGAGCCAGAAACTGGGAGGCTTAAGATATTATATCCCATTCTTTGTTTACTTTTGTAGAAATAGACCTTATGATTTTGTAGTATAGATCTTATGATTTCTCCATTTCTGTTTGGAGTGATTGTGGAGGTTTTGTGAGTTCATTAGATGTTGAAGTATAGATATTGGATTGAAATTCCCATTAGATAGGAATTATGAGCACTGTTGCCAACATGATTAATAGCCATTAAGTGTTTGTTTGTTTGTTTGTTTATTCCACCTATGTAGCTGCCCATCTCAAATACATGACTTTGGGCTAAAAACAAAGTAACAATAAAAAACTATTAATATATTTTATATTGAATACACATATACACAAATCACATTATAAAAACATTAAAAAATCTATCAAACACAATTAGTAACTCCGAAACAAAAAACAGGAATAACTTTCATTGCCACTGCACAGGCTCTACCATACATCTGGATTCCCAAGCCCAGTGGTAGAGCCACACCTTTAAGGCCTTACAAAAAGCTACCTGGATTGGAGCCCATGTAATCTCCGAAAGAATTCAGATGTTTGAAAGGGCAGACACCACAACAGAGAAGGTGATCTTTTTGAGCCCTTACAAATGATGTTCTGCAACATTTAGGACTCAGAACATGCCTTTTCTGATGGACAGGTAGACATAATTGAGGAGAATAGTCCCTCAAATAATTCGTCTAATTATGCTACATTTCAAGTCATTGCTTTGGTTCTGTAGTCTTACTGTGCAAGGATTTATTTAGATGTATGCAAAATATAAACAAAGATTAATATATTGTAGGAACAGATGAGTAGTTCTGGCTAAAATTATAGCCTATTATTTTCCAGAAATATCTATAAGTTACTCTAAACAAGGAATGGCCTTACAAATATGATTAGACTACCTGGCAGAGCTAAGATTGATGAGAGTCAAAATGCAATACAATCTGTATGATTGTTTATCTCTATCATCTCTCTCACACACGCACGCACGCACACACATTTCTGAACCACCTATCTCCCTCAAAGAAGAACTTTGGGTGGTGAGTTTAGAGTGATAATAAATTGATCATTATTGCTCTGAACCTAAATTTATGTTAATACATTTTAAATACAAAGCTTTGGCAGCGCCATTATTAAGTAGCACCAATTTGCTTAGCAAGTTCTAAAATTTGTCAGGGAGTAGATTGGTAGAAGAAATAATAGCTCCATAATCAAGCACATAGTGTAGTTTGTATTTGTAAAGTTGGCAAATTAGATTTCTTGCTTAACCTCTTAAAAACTGCCATTCAGGTATTCTTCATTGGAAGAATACCTGAACAACAGTGAAGTAGATTTATGGAAACTGTGAAAGGGGGAAACAAGATATTATTATGAAAGAATTATATTACGATATGTAAAATTTATATGTAAAGATGGAATGTGAAATTAACTGTATGGAAAATAAAAAACTTTACCAAAAACAAAACAAAACAGTGAAGTAGATTTACTGAAGCTAGTATACAATGAGGGCTTAGTGAAATACCAAAATGACTTACAAGAAAGACCAAACGAAGAATAGAAAAGAAACATAGCAAGGCAAAGTATTACATGGCCAGTGTATACACACACACACACACACACACACACAGAGGTAAAGCAGATAACAACATGGCAATAGTCAAAATGCAATGTGACTAGGGCATGAGTGACTGTCTGAAAGGCACCCAGATCTAGAAATGTTCATATGTCTAATAAAACACTGTATAAGAGGAAGTATGTACAATTGATTTTGTCATATCATAAGAGTAATTTCTATTTCATACCTGGCTATATATTAGTTCATTGATTTCAGCCAAACCTGAAAGTTTTAGCTTCTTTCATTCATAGTACCGTAAGATGGGTAGGCAGTAATGCACTAATATATATGTCTGCATTTTTGTAGCACTCCCACCACCTACACCTCCAGAATTCAGTCCTGCTTTCAGAAATGTGGTGAATATTCTCAACTGTGATATCATGATGCTTATTCTTAGAACTGTCCTGCAAAGAGCACTAGAGCTGGAAAATCACATGTGGACAGAAGCTATGATACAGATGGTATGTTTGTCAGCCCTGACTTGTTAGAGTGAGACCATGTTTTAGCAATATCTTAATCTTAAATGCTTTCTGGGATTTCCTGTATATATTTTTCAAATTCATTTGTATTCTCTTCCTCAAATGATTCCTAACTCCATATATCTGTAAGCATGTGGGCTTTTGGAGACCCCTATTTGCCTTAGCATTTTATTTGTTTCAAAACTTTATTATCATCTAAAACAATGGCCATCAGCATACATACAATAACGTATTTGTACATTAGGGATAATTCATGAAAGAGAGCATGACTATCTCCATTTTTTGAATTATAAAAATCAGAACTTTTAAATTTGTATGTATATTGATCAGCAGCCAGGAGGAGGAATATTCCATTTTAATGCATATACAGTACTTGAAAGATATGGCTCTTTTCTCTTATCTCTGTTTCCATTAGTACTGCAGTAGACATCCAAATAGTTGAGCAGTGTTTTAGTTTTAGACACCAGAAAGCCAATAATTTACTGAGGAGAATTTCACCAACCTTCTCTTCTTATGGTGTTGCTTGGATTAGGGGATTGTGTGCTTTTTCATCAGTGTTCTTACACATCTGACATTTACATGAACCTAGGCAACCCAGCAGCATTTTGAAAAACTTCCATGTTCAGAAGTTCATTTGCTTATTTTACCTTTTTGGGGTCAAAATACCAGCACTGCAGGGAATGCAGAAATGTTCGTTAGTATCAAGGGATGGAATAACAACTTGTCAGAGTTCTGTCTACCTCACCTTATACCAAACAAAATCAAGATGGAGTTAATTCTCCATTTCTCTTTCCTTCTTTATTCTTTCTCATGATTGATTAATCTTTTCTAACTCTCTCTCCCTTAACACTTTATTTGTTCCCTCTGCATTCCCATGGCTACATCCCTTCACATCCTATTGTGACAGGCTGGCTTTGGGTACTTGTTTAATTGCTGTGTGTCTCACCATCCAAATGCAGGCCGGTGTTCTTTTCCGTCCTAAAAGATGGTCCTGGCTAAGATTGGCTAGAGCAGTTACCTGACTGTTAGAGAAAAGTCCATTAGTCTGAAGGATTAAATTTGCTCCCTGTCTCTACATAGGTCCTTCACCTCCTTTCTTTGGGTTTACTTGAAGAGAAGCGTCAGTTAGAGGAGATTCCAGAGGAAGAAGTGACCTTTGACTTCTATCATAAAGCTTCCAGTAAGTGTGCCACCTTGAAAAAGAAAATCTATATTTAGCAATAAAGTGTTAATTCACAGAGTATCATCAGATGAATATAGCTAGGCACCACAGTGAATTTATATATTGCATAAGCATTACCAGTATATTAGCAAAAGTAATAACATTTAGACTTATATACCACTTCACAGTGCTCTACAGCCCTCTCTAAGCGGTTTACAGACTCAGCCTTTTGTCCCCAACAATTTGGCTCCTCCTTTTATTGACCTTGGAAGGATGGAAGGATGAGTCAACCTTGAGCTGGTGAAAT
>JANHFT010006619.1:147652-164963 GCA_032467955.1 Pseudoxenodon macrops | reverse complement strand
CAACTCCACACCATACCCCCTCCCATTTTGCCCACAATATAACATGCATAATAGAATAGCTGAAAGTGTGGCAGGCCCAACACAGGCCTGACAAAAAGCCTGATTGGGCTTATTATCCGGGGAGGTCTTATTTTCAGGGAAACATGGTAATTTTTTATATTTCTGTACATTCAATGTAACAGCACAGCACATATTTATGTTTTACTTATAGAGCAAAATATCAATGTGCTGAACTTTCATCCAATTCAAATTCTAATTCAACATGGCTATATTGGTGGGGATTATAAGAATTCAAATCCAGCTATATAGAGGCTGCCAAAGATGTCTATAACAAACTACAGTGATGTGGAAATAATGACATATTCACTACGACGTTAGCACACAATAACAAAATTATGTATTTACATCATCATTTCTGATGCTAGTACCTAAGTTGCATCATTTGCAGGAGGATTTCAAGATGCATTTGTCAATGTTTGTCTCCCCCTCTTGTGGATGACCAAGAATGGCATCAATCCGGAGGGAAATCAGGAATTAAGGTGCTTCCCTGACTCTTTATAGGAACAGTCAGAATAATGTGTATGCAATTTCCAAGTTGATTTAAAGCAATCCAGCTTCTATGCAAAATTCTTAATCTAACATGATTCACAGGAAGATGACATTATTATGTTTCTTAGTTCTGTTAGAGATAATTATGAAATACATACAGATGAAAGGTATGTTTCAATATGTGTTTATCTATGTATTGTTCATTAAAATCAAAATCTCATGCTTTAGTTACAATGTTTAAAAACTGAAAAACAAACACACCTAATCCAGAAGCCATGATTTGTTTTCAATTATTCACATATAAGATATCTGTTTGTATAACTGGATTAAAATTTGCCATATAGTAAATACTGCAACTAGTAAAAAAAATTGGATACAGAACTTAAGAAAGATCATAATATCCAAGTACAGTTTGATAACACATTTTGTCACATGACATCTTTTTCAACAATACATTGTTTAGCTATTCAACTCAATAAGTAATATGGAAAGACTATCTCATTGGCTTCTTCCAGGATATTCTTTTCTAAATTCCCAAGCTACTCAATTTAAAACCAATCTTATTAATACAATTGGAAGCAGAAAGTTTTGTGAGTTTTGTTAACTATTTGTCTAACCCATAATGCAAAAGAATCAAATTGGACTCTTTTGTCTTTATCTTTAATAGAAAATTTCACAATTAATAGAAACATAAGGCAACACCACTCTACTGATGGCTACTCTAAAGAAATAGGAACTACTTTAAGATACGAATCCCTCAAATGTTTGCTTGGACTTAAAAGAAATGAGAAAGACAACTATTTCTTACAAATAGCAATAGCACTTAGACTTATATACCCCTACACAATGCTTTCTGCTCTCCAAACCCCCCCCCCTTTGGAAAGCTGACCCTGGCACTGAGATAATTAGTAAGAAAAGAATGGATGTTTGTATTTATATTTATTGGAGAGGAAGGGGCTACAAGAACGTAAGCAGATACATAGTAGAAATCACACATCAAAAGAAATGTCACAATGCCAGTTATTTATATATAGATATAGTGCATTCCCTGCAAGCCACCTGCCCGGGAAAACAAAGCCTTTAGTATGAAACTGATTAGGGTCTTTTCAATTTCGGGCAGCAGCTGCTAAACAGCTCAGTCTTCTAAGTGACAAGTTGTAGTATGGAGAAAAGCAGCTCAGGAAGAGGTGGCCTATTTAGGTAATCTCTCTGTTCTAAGAGGAACAGGACTTGTACTAACTGACTGGTGAAAAGTGAAACTCTAGGAAGACCATAAATGTGGGCATTGGTCACAAAGTTTACTTTTTCATCACCACTGTGACAGAAAACAGCCACTGTCTGAGACAGTTGCTAAATGAACATAGAACATGGCTGGAAAGGACCTCAGTGGTCTTCTAGTCCAACACCCTGCTCAAGGCAGGAGACCTTATGTCATCCTGACCAAATGGCTGTCCAGTCTATTTTTGAAAACTTCCAGTGAAACCATTGATTAATTATTCTCACTATCAGAACATCACTTCTAGGTTGGATCTCTCTTTCACAAGCTTCCATCCATTGCTTTTATCCGCCTTCTGGTGCTTTGGATAATAAGTCAATTGTCTCTTCCCTGTGACAACTCCTCAGATGCTAGAAGACAGTTATCATGTCCCTCCCCCTCCCCCCAATCCTTCTCTTCAACAGGCTAGATAGACATAGCTAGTTTCCTCAACTGCTCATCATACGATTTAGCTTCCAGACTATTTATCATCTTTGTTGCCGATTATTAAGCAGTAACTTTTATTTGCCTATTAAGAAAGTCACGGAACTTAGCAACCACAACCTATTTTCATTCTTGCTCCCCTAAACAGATAGATATTTGGTTCTCCTGTTACATTAAAGCAACAAAACCAGTGGCAATTCAGGTGGCAGTACAAACTTCAGTTGACAAAGCGACAAAATGATAGCATTAGGAGAGGCTGAACAGGCAGAGAAAACAGGGAGAAAACAAGTAAACACTAGAAGGATTGTACAATTGTACAATTGTGGGGATATTGCTTGCAAGATCAGCTATGGATGTCTGAATTGAATGTGAAACTATAAGCACTATGAACACTGAAAGGAAAGGGGCAGTCAACTTAGTAGCAGTTGCTTCAATGTGCAGACTCTAAAGCCACATTCGGCCTCAGACATGGTGTATAAAACATAAGCTAAGGCACCCTAATATTTTAAAACTATACAAATATTGCTCATATACCTTATTGCATACCCTGCAGGATTTAAATCTATGTTCACTGACACATAATCATACTAAATCAATGTCAAATAAATCACCATTTTCCTATAAACAAAAGAATGAAGACTTCATTCAGATGTTCATTTTCCTCTGAGTTCCTCACCAAAGCAGGTGATCTTACTAGCTTTCCCCAAATGAGATGCCTAGTCTTTTCATCACACCACATCACAGAAAAGTACAGCAAAGGGATATTTTTTTCCATTTCCCCCCCCCTTTAAACCAAAATATGGTTGCAAAGCTAACTTTTAATGTGAGGGCTAAATGTAAATTGCCACGGCGTAGGCACACCAGGTCACTAAAGCAACGGTAGCTAAACTCAGATGTGACCTAGCAACCCAGGTGTTCAGGAAAAGTGCTGTTAACAGTAAGGATTGATGATCTAATCAAACTGTCACACTCAGATCCTCAGCAGGATGGTTGGAGGGGAGGGGGAGGAGGATAATATTCAGAAAGCAAGCACATGCTTAGTGTTACTTTCAATTGATGCTGACATTTTCAATTGTAAAAAGAATTTTTTCCCTAAGTAATATAGGAAACAACTCTCCTAACCTTCCGGAGGATATCAGATAATCAGAGACCTTGCTTTGCAAAAGCTAACTTCTTTAAAAAAGAAAAATACGGGAAAGAAACACGATGCTTTATGAAATGCTCATTTTCATCTTTCAGATATTCAAGAAAAGATAACCAGAAAGCTATTTTTACCTTTGCCAATATTATTCAGTACCTCAGATACAAACGGCAAGAAGCAAAATACCAAGTGGGCACATGCAAACAATAGAGAACCAATCAATCGATCCATTGCAGTTTTTTGTAGTATTTTACCCTTTTCCCTGACTTTAATGAAATTCTAAAATTAAACATTTTTAACCCAATCTGAGACTCCAAAGAAATATACTCACAAAGATCTCAGTGGGATATTAACCTGCTTTATGCATAGTATTATTAGCATATGTTAATTTACAACATATTTATTGCTCAAGAAAAATAATAAACTCACTCACTATATACTCTTAAGAGATGTATAGATTACAACTGCACTTCCCTGCATACCTAGTCACGATTACCTCAGTAGGCATTTTATAGACATGTATAAAAATGCCGTTTATTTTACTGATTTATTAAAAATATTTATGGGCTACCCACTATTTAGAGGAGCCCATGAAATGTTATAATCTATAAAATAAACAAAATAAAAACTACCAATAAAACCAAGACATGGCAATAAAACATTGTAAATAGTAAACTTTAATAGCTACTAACTATAGTAGTAAGAACGATCATATACTAGTAAGAACTCTAAGAAAATGTAGATAACAAATGACTTGGTTAGGCTGTGCGCACTTAAGTTCTGAATGTGAGACTAAAAAGTCAGCGATGCCACAATATGGAAGGCTCTCCCTTGCATCCTTTATTTCTCCCAGCCATGGGGCACTGAAAATCCTATTCAGAAAAGAATATATGTCCCCGCTGGGAGACACAAGGGCAGTTCAAAAATGTGATAAATTAATAAAAATAAATAAAGATGCACCAGGACTGGAATTGTATGTTCTGGAAACTAGTTCTCCCATCTCATTCCACAACTGCTCCAGCTTCTGAGCGAAAAACTGCCACTGTCAAATGGCTGCCGACTGTTCGGCCTCAAGGAAAATGGCGTGAAAATGCCGCTGCCTCCTAGCTCGCAAATTGGCCACCAACTGCTCGGTTCAAATTTAAACGGTGTGAAATCGCCACTGCCTCTCAGGCAATAGCCGCAGCCTGCTCTGGTGGCGGAAAGCTGCCGCTGTATTTTCTGTTCCCTAGCTACCCTTTGCCAATTCAATCTAACTAGAAGAAAAAAGGAAATTTACTTATCCCTGAGAGAGGCAGAGAGCTCCGAAGACCCGGGCAAGCCCGAATCTCGGAACAAGGCAACTCTATCATTGTGGAAGCCCGGTGAAGGTAAGCTCACTGTTAGGTGACTCAAAGCTAAAGGTAATTTTCCAGGAGGAAAGATGGAGCATGTCTGTCCCCCTTGAACGACTGAGTCAAGTCTGGGGAAACCATGACAACGAAGGTGGGCCATTAAAGGTTCTGACAGACTCAATCCTCCAATCAACAGACGAGATCAAAACCCATTCCTGGATGCTATCTCCTCCCACGATGGAGAATTGTATGTTCTGGAGACCAGCTCTCCCATCTCATTCCACAACTGCTCCAGCTTCTGAGCTATCCTCAAAAGCAGATTCAGAGAAGTGTACAGATAGTCCTTACAACAATTCATTTAGTGACCATTCAAAGTTACAATGGCGCTGAAAAATTGGACTTAAGACATTTTTTTTACATTTACGACCATTGCAGCATCCCCAGGGTCATGTGATGAAGATTCAGATGCTTGGCAACTGGCTTGTGCTTATGACAGTTGCAATGTCCCAGGGTCATGCGATCAGCTTTTGCAACTTTCTGACAGGCAAAGTCAATGAGGAAGCCAACTTTACTTAACAGCCATGTTACTAACTGCAATGATTCACTTAACAACTGTGGTAAGAAAGGTCATAAAATGGTCCAAAACGTACGTAACAATTGTCTTGCTTAGCAGCAGAAATATGGGGCTCAATGGAGGTTGTAAGTGGAAAACTACCTGTATTGCAATATAAAAAACTAAAAATGGCAATCTAGCCCAGAAGAGTTGCTGCTCTAGAACCAATCACAGCTGGACAAATAGCATCTGACACTAATAGGCTCTAGGTATTAAATGACAAAGATGAAGCCAGGAATACATCAAGATCATGAATGTGATAGTTCACAGAATGCAACCTCATTGGGAGTAAAATACAGGTGAAACTCAAAAAATTAGAATATCGTGCAAAAGTTCAGTTATTTCAGTAATGCAACTTAAAAGGTGAAACTAATATATGAGATAGATTCATTACATGCAAAGCAAGATAGTTCAAGCCATGATTTGTCATAATTGTGATGGTTATGGCTTTCAGCGGCGCCATAGGCGCCACCATTTTACATCATCTTTTTGTAAGCACTGCGCATGCGCGTGTGGCTGCAATGAGTGCCTCTGAACAAACCAGCAATAAGAAGATTTAGAACCACCTCTGATTTTCATCTCTGAAGTAGTTTGAGTACTGTAGGGTTTTTTAACATCCTTGGAGTATAGCTGGTCTATGAACTGTTGGATTTAATTTAAGGATTTTTGAAATACATCTCTTAATACTTTGCTCCTCCATCTTCTTAACTCCCTCTTTAGTCAGAGTAGCTTTTTTGTAAGTCACTGAATAATTACTGGCCAATCAGAAATCATAAAGGCTGCTTCAAAGCATAACTCCTGAAGCTACTTGCAAACCCATTGCTGTATGGAGGATCTTGTGGGATGATTCTAGGATTCTCCCTAACCCAGGAGAGTCTCATAAATACCATTGGTAGGCCAAAATGCCTGCCAATGGTATTTTTTAAAGAAGTGAAATACACATTGCTAATTAAAGTAGTGAGATGTTAGCTCTGAGCAAAGGTAAGTTTATAACTATTAAGACTTGCTTGGGTGGAATTATTCAAATTGTAGCAATTATTAGTAAAAGAAGGAAATGCAAACCGTTTAGGAGAATAAATGTCTATGGCTGATTTGATTTAATTAAAAAATCAAGTTAATTAAGTTTTAGTTTTAAATTTCCTTTCTGTTGATAAAGGAATGGGAAGCTCTGCTTTGAATGCAATGAACATCCTTATGATTTTGGAAAAGCTGAAAGGAATTCAACAACTGGAATCACAAAAAGACATGATCATCTGGGTACTACGGGTAAGTAAGGATTACTACTGAATAAATCAATCAGGAATTGGCAGGGTGGGGCTTGAGGTAGTATGACTTGTCTTATGGTCTTCCCTATAAAATAAAATAAGGCAAAAGAGTCTCTGTAGATCTCAAGTGGAGTAAAACAATTAAAGATGATTATGCTCCAACTACAGAAGAAAGATAAGAAGTATTGGCTAAATTGAAATGGTTACTAGCAGAGGATGCTTTGGATCTTCAGTACGTTTCTTGCAGGAGAAACTGGAAATATTACATGTGCTACATGCAGTTTGTGTTCAACTATTAAATCTGTGTTTGCAGATGTTTGAGACGATAAAATGCTTGAGAGAGAAGCCTTCTTTTCCCATGGCCGTCACTGCACCTATGACAGAATCTACAAAAGTCAATGAGGTAACCATGAAATAAGGTAGCCTTATAGTCTTAAGCATTTTATGAATAGAGGACCAGCTGAAATTATAAATGTTCTCATTCCTCTATTTTGTTTTTACTTCTTGTAGAGTATGCTATGCTGGCACATCCCTCCAGCAGATACTCCTCAGTGTACAATGTATCATTCGTTCAATGACCATTGGAAGTTTTAATGGGTCAGAAAAGGTGCTTCCAGTCGTTGTAAAACATCACTCATCTCCCTGCAGTCATGTGATCAGAATCGGGATGCTGGCAACCTATTCACATGTATCACTGGTTGCACCCAATGATTGTGTGATCTTTTTTTACATGACTTTTAAGTGAGAGGCGGAGAGAAAAGGATTTTAGCATCCAGAAGCTCTGCAGATACAGAGAGGATGGAGAAAAGGATTTTAACACTATGGTAAAATCCTTCTCTCCCTGTTTATATGTGCCTGGACCCTTGTGTTCTTTATCTGGGATAAAGGATTCACTTAGCAATCTGTATGACTGCTTAACAACAGCAGCTTGGGGTTCTGGGTTCTTGTGGTCATTGAGCGAAGTAGTCACATACATGACTGCTCAACAACTGAGATTTTGATCCCAATCATGGTCATTAACCAAGGATTATCTGTACTCATAATAATTGCAGTCACCACTCTGTAGCTTGTGGAATTGTATTTTCCTTTTTCCTGAAAATTGCTTGTGACACTTTTCCCTCCTGTAAGGCAGGGGTTCCCAACTTTTTGGCCATGGCCCACAACCAGGCTGCGTGAGCAGTGGGCCAATGAACATGTGCCTGCGCGCAGCTTGACTCGCATGAGTGGCGTGCCAGTGCACACTCGCATGCATGTGCAACTCTACTACATGTGTGTGCATGCCACAAGAGGTTCCCCTCTTCCCACCCAGCTGGGCCGCCAAGCCACAAAGGTTGGGGACCACTGCTCTGAGTCTTGTGGGGACCATAACCTTTCACTTTAGGCTGAAGAGCCAGATGTTTGGCAAGGTTATCAGAAGGAAATGCCAATGTTTATTTTATGCCTGTGGTTGTCTTGACTAATACAGAGGGTGTTTGTTCTGTTAAATCAGATGCAGAAAATTCAGGAGAAAGAGAAGGCTGAAAGGAAGAGAAAAGCCGAAGTAGCCCGACTACATCGCCAAAAGATCATGGCTCAGATGTCCGCTTTACAGAAAAATTTCATAGAAACTCACAAACTCTTGTACGACAACACGCAAGAAACACCCGGAAGAGATGCTATGGAAGTGGAGAGGTAGGAGGAGGAAATGATATATCAGATAAATGCAAAAATTAGTAACCAGGTTAGTTTGGACCTGGTTAGTATTTGGATTGGAGACACTCGGGCTAGACTGGGAAATAAAAATAAATCCTGGAAGTCCCTCATGACAAACAATTTATGCTCTTCCACAGTTAGCTAGATATGTTGGACACTGTTAATGGCTCTCTTATTGTGGTAATGTACCATTTTGGATCCCTTCCAAATACAGATGGGCCTCGACTTGCAACATTCATTTAATAACCATTCAAAGTTATAGCAGCACTGAAAAAAATAACTTTTGGTCGTTTTTCACACTTGCAACCGTTGCAGCATCCCAAAGGTCACATGATCAAAATTCAGATGCTTGGTAACTGGCTCATTTATGAAAGGTTGCAGTGTCCCAAAGTCATATGATCACCTTTTGTGACGTTCTGACAAGCAAAGTCAATGGGGAAGCCAAATTCACTTAACAGCTATGTTACTAACTTAATAACTGCAGTGATTCACTTAACAACTGTGGCAAGAAAAGTCGTAAAATGGGGCAAAATTCACTTAAATGTTTCACTTAGCAACGGAAATTTTGGGCTCAATGTGGTCATAAGTCAAGGACTACCTGCATTGATTAAGAGATCATATGGGAGAGACAACCATCTGCCTGAGAGGGAAAAGTGACACTAGCTCCTAGCAGGGAAGAAGATTGGCACAGCTCATGCATTTCACATACTGTAAAGTAGATGGATACAAGCGGTATCCATGCCAAAATGTGAGGCATTTTTGGCAAGGCAATGCCTCATCCAATTATATTTGAGAAACAGAGCAGGCCTGAATCTGCTCATAAGAGAAGGGCATGGGGGCATGCACAGATTTTGAATATATGTCAGTGTAGGAGCTTTTCCATCCCTGCAAGATAAAAGTTTAATCTGTCCTATCTTAATCAGGAAGGATCTACTTCTGTACTACTTCTTTTGCTAGCTGAACAGGCTTTTGTTTAAAATCTGAAAGTGATTTTTTAAAAAAATATTAAATTAAGAAAGTTATTTCATCACAGAACTCAGTCAATCGTCATTAGGTTCTCCAAGGTGGGTGGAGCCAGCATCCAGGATGGGTTAGCTCCGCCTCTGGTCTTGTCGGACTGAGTCTGCGCGAACGCTCTTATATTACTATTCAGATTCACTCAGTTCAGCTGTGAACTGAGTGAATAGGTGCTGCATTAAACAGGTTTTAGTTTGAAGTTCAGGTTGAAGATAAATCCATTGTAATAGTTTTAAAACAAAATTTATTTTTATTTAAAACTAAATTTACAAATAATTGTTGCAGTGATCTTTGACTGGATTGTTGACCAAAAATCCACTGATTTGAATCTTGTGTCTTAGGTTCATACTGCCGCATTATCAAGTCAGAATTGCATTGGGGCCCAAGCGAGGCCAGTCTGTCACTGAAAAAGAAAGGCTGACATGTATCCTGTGTCAGGAAGAACAGGAAGTAATGCTAGAAAATGCTGCCATGGTTTTATCTGCCTGTATCCAGAAATCCACTGCCTTAACCCAATGTAGAGGGAAAGAACTTGAACTTTCAGGAGGTATGTATATTATGTTGTGAAACTTTTGCAGTTGGAGAAGACCTTGGGTGAAGCTGATTGTCTGGACCCTTTCCAGTCAGGATTCAGCCTGGGTTTTGAGATTGAGATGGTATTGACGGTGCCCGTAGATGACCTCTGGCCGGAGCAGGATGGGACAGTGTGACCGTACGCGCTCTTTTTGACATCATAGCCACTTTCAGCCATCAACCATGGTATCTTTCTAGACTGATTTCAGGAGTTGGGAGTGAGCAATACTTCTTTGTGCTTCTTCCCCTCCTTCCTCTGGGGTCAGTTCCAGTCATTTTTATGGAGAGGCGGGAGATCCAGCCACAGAGATCCGGGAGAGATCTCAAGATTCAGTTCTCTCTCCTTTCGTATTTAACACCTACACGAGGCCTCTTGATGAGGTGATCCAACAATTTGGGGTAAGGTAGCATCAATATGCTGATGATACCCAGCTTTATATCTCCATGCTGGGCTGCCTGAGCAATATCTTGGATGTCCTGCCTTGGTACTGTAAAGGTCTGGACAAGGTGCAGTGGGCTTTGATTCAATCAAAGCAAGACTGAGTGGCTTGGGTTTTGGGGCCTTCTAGTGACAATTTTCCCCCCACTGCCAGTGCTGGATGGGATGGCATTGCCTAGATGGACCCAGGATACATTCTGGGGATCCTCTTGGATTCAAGGGTCCTAATAGAACAGCAGGTAGCAGCCAGGGCCAGGAGGGCCTTTGTGCACCTTAGTACACTTTAAGGTTGAGTGTTTCCCTGGATTGGGAGATTTTACTCAAACTCTCTCATGCCTTTGTGACTTCCCTGGATTCCTGTAACACCTTGCCCATCAACTAAAGCTTCAAGTATTGGCTGTACGGATACTAAAGGATATCTGATATTAAACATAACATCATTGTTACATGAGCTACACTGGCTTCCAGGTGCACGTTAAGATAGTTATCCCCTTGATAACTAAGCTGGTTATCATCTTTAAGATCCTTCATGTCTTGGGGCCACTTAGGTAATAGACTGACTTTTCCCTCTTGTTTCTATCCATCCAGTTTGGTCTGGCAGGTTGGGCATATTATGGGTCCCATCAGTGAAGGAAAAACAACTGGTTATTGTGCCTTCTCTGCTGTAGTCCCTGTCCTCTCGAATATTTTCCATTCCGAGATTAGGATGAGCCTAACCCTGTTGGCCTTTCATAAGGTCATGAAGACCTTATGTGTTGTGTGCCCAAGCCTGCCCCCCCCCCCCAGGTATTAAGGGTCCTATTTCTTGGTTTTATTAACATCCATGGCAATAGTTCTACTATGTGATCATACATCATAGGAACAATTTACACATAGGGATATCGCTTAAATGAACTTCATATAATTTATTTATCAGAATCTTTGCTTCCAATGGATAGCTTCTCATCCTACTTTTTATTTTAAAAATCCTCAAAATCCTAAAATTAGGAAAGACTAGAGTTTTACTGACCAAATATTGACAAATATAGATACACTGATCGATCACATGTAATGCAGAAGATCATTTGGTAGTCTTTTATTTAATTTAATATAAATGATAAGTTCTTTTTTATTCCCTAAAAATATGGATGTGTAAGTTTATTAGTGCACATTTTGCAAAACATCCCTTATTGCAAAAGGAAACAGTGTATTTATTTATTAATTTATTTTCCTCAACAGAAGACACTGATCCTCTTTTCATGGATCCGGACTTGTCATGTGGAACACATACCAGCACTTGTGGTCATGTGATGCATGCTGCTTGCTGGCAGAAGTGAGTTGATATATTCAGTAATTTTTATTGTTTGCTTAATCTTTAGTCAGTTTTCAGGCTACCTCTTCTAAGGTGCTTATGTATATGTTATACTGACTAAGTAGAAAGTAAAGAGACAGCAGTAAAAAAAGGGAAAATATTTGTAGCCCAGGGTTGAAATGTGAGGTCCTTGGTGGTCTCTGAGCTTGGTGGTTTTCTTGCAGATATTTCATTACTCAAACTGGGTAACATCATCAGTGCCAGTCATTTTATAGCCAAGGAATGTACTCAAAGAAATATAAGGCTCATGGCCACATGATCACAATTCAGGCACTTTTGTAATGGGTGCACATTTATGATGGTTGCAGCATCCTGCAGTCACATGATTATCATGTCCAACCATTGCAACCAACTTCCAACATGCAGAGTCGATGGGGAAGTGATCAGGAAGTTGCAAATCATGGTCACATGACATATTTAATGATTGCAGGTGATTTGGTTTATGACTACAGTCGGAAAGGATGTAGTAAATAAGGGACAATTATGTGACATTTCACTTTATAATCACATCACTTAGTGAAGGAGTACTGGTCCCAACTGCAGTCAGTAAGTGAGGGCTGTATGTACTGTAATGATGTATTGGTGAAATAGTCAAATTGAATGGATACCAAATTTCAGAACTGAGTGTTTACATGTCTGAATTGGGTGGTTTATTCTGAGATGTCCATTTGAATATCCCTTTCAGATACTTTGAAGCCATTCAGTTGAATTCTCGACAACGTCATCATGTTGAACAGGTTTTCGATTTAGGGAATGGCGAGTACCTTTGCCCACTGTGCAAATCCCTGTGCAATACTGTGATACCAATTATTCCTTTGCAAGAAGAGAAGATAAACAGGTATGTGACTATATTTCCTTTTTCCTATACTTTAAATTGCAGCTGCTTTTCTTACATTTATACGGGAAATTCATGGTTTTTTCCTATGTTATACAGATAGTCCTCAACATATGACTACAATCGAGTTCAAAATTTCTGTTGCTAAGCACGGTAGTTGTTAAATGAGTTTTGCCCCATTTTTTGGCCCCAGTTGTTAAGTGAATTGTTGCAGTTGTTAAGTGAATCATGTGATTGTTAAATGAATCTGGCTCTTCCCCCCCCCCCCCTTGACTGTGCTTGTCGGAAGGCAGCTGGGAAGATTACAAATATGATCACATGAACCCCCACACACACACGACAGTGGAGCTCTCATGAATACATGCCAGTTGCCAAGCATCTGAATTTTGATGACCTGACCATGGAGATGTTACAGTGGTCATAACCTTGAACATTGGTCTTAAGTCACTTTTTTCAGTGTTGCTGTAACTTCAAATGGTCACTAAATGAATGGTTGTAAGTCAAGGACTATCTCTGTGAGCATTCTATTAACATGTTGTCTGATGTAAGATCTTTCTCAGCTTTGTAGGAAATACCAATTTTTGATAGCTAGAACACCCACAGCAAGATCAGTTCATATTTGAATAATCACCATTGTAATAGCTTTTTAAATGATGCCGTGTGTGTAAAACATGCACATTCCATGGCTGTCTTTTTGTATTGTCAGTGAGGATGCAGAAATGGTAGCTCAGCTTCTGTCTTTGTCCAAGTGGCTAGAGGTTGTTATGGCTCGGATAGCTGGTTACAACCAGAAAAGCAATAAAGGTTAGTGAATCTCATGGAGAACTTTAGAACTGAGCGGAATTCTTTTAAGATGCTGTTGAATGACTTAAGATGTAATCCCATTTGTTTTCCAGTTACAAAATTGCTTCCATTGATCTTTTATTATTTCTCATAATCTTTTCTTCTGGCTGTATTTTACCGGTGCAGTCAATATTCCATTTCTTTTGTGGTTTATTAATTTATTCTTCAAAAAAACCATTTCTTTTATGATTTATTAATTTCTTCTTAGTTTATTGTCTATACTAGTTTATTGCTTTAGGATGGCTTTGTCATTATTTCTATATTTTAAAGTCACTAACCTAGAGAGAAATTACAAATCTTTATCAAGGTTCATATGGTTAAATAGAAATTTTGGCCAAATGACTAAATTGCATTATTATAATAAAAGTAAGAATTTTTATAGTAATAGTATTTATTTTGGTTAGTTAAAATCAAAATGTAACAATCTTTTATTTGATTTTTGAAGAAACCAAAATTGCCCCATCTTTACTTAATAAAGAAATGGAAGATGCTTTATCTGAATTCCATTCTATACTAAGCTTTGGAGTTCAGCCGTTGTAAGTATTGAGTCACACTTATAATGTTTTTGTTATATCTATATTGTGAATCTGTCTGTCTGTCTATTATAAATTAGCAACTTTACATATGGATGTTTCTTCTATATCCAAGAGATGAATTCAATTGAAATACTTCTTGTTCATGAAATATTTTGAAACATTATACAGTTGCTGAATAAAGGATTACTATACTAGTTTGATCATAAACAAAATGGACATTCCATTAAAAGCTAAAGTATACATAGCATATCTTAGAAAATAATTACATCATATGGTGACAATATGCTTTATTTGTTACCTTTTTAATGTACTGTCTTCTTAAATGAAGTGTTTTTATTGAAAATGTTACAATGAAGCTCATTTATACAGTTTCTTTTTATTGTCTCTTGCTTTGTTATTCAAACAAACAAAAAAAGCACTAATTTGAATTCTAGCTAGTCACTAATGACATTACTTTAGGAATGTAACTTCAACTCTGGTTTAACTTTAGTGTTAAGATTTACCTTAATCATGTAAAGAACAAAAAATGATATAGTCTAGTCTAGTGTATCCAATTTAGGACAATTTCCAGCAATGAGGACTTCAGTTCCCAGAATTTTGCTGCATAATTAAGAATATTGCTTCAGGTAATTAACCATTTATCTTTTGAACATTATCATCACCGGTTCATAACTTTCTGGTTCCTTCCACAGAATTGAATATTCAAACAGCATTAAAGAGATGGTGGTTCTGTTTGCCACAGCAATTTATAGAATTGGATTACAAGTTGCTCCTAATGAAGTTGATCCACGTATTCCTATGATGACTTGGAGCACTTGTGCTTTTACAATCCAGTGTTTAGGTAAGTAGAAAGTTGAATTTATGAGACCATTTGAAATAAAGCTTTTATTGTATTTGTTCTTATGTAAAATAGTAAGCAACTATATTTTTGAAAATAAAAGCTACTTAAAGTAGTTAATAAAATCTTGGTACACAGAATGCTAAATGTATTTATTAAATGTACATGTCATCCATATTGCTATCTGTATAATGTGGGGTTATGCTAGATAAAAGTCAGACCCTTACAGTCCCCATTAACATCCTGTGCTGCTAAAAGTGTATAGTGATTTTTTTTAATTTCAGAAAATACTACTTTCTATATATATTTTTCTCTAGTACTCCTTTAACTGGTAATAATGGTACTACCTACAACAAAACCATTTTTAGAAATTGTCGTAGATGGGAAAATATTTGTTGCTTTAGAATTGGTACTATGATTATGTTTAGATATCACAGCAAGAAACATTTAAATGCCCGTGGCTAATCTCATGATTAATAATATCCATAGGCTAAGCCTTGGTTTATTAAATAATTCTACTTTGTACTTTAATTTCTAGTATTTAGCATTCTAGTATTCAGTTTCTAGTATTGAAAAGTGAAAGGAGACTATTCTGTGCACTAGTGTATTACTAAACAGATGTAACACATATCTGTGCAAATGCAATAAGATGAAACAGAACTGCTAATTTAAAATAAGTCTAACTATAATGGAACTTGTTTCTGATAAGGCTCCTGGCAATAAATTCTGTACAATTTAATACGGTTATAATTTGCTATTGATATGGCATATTTCAAGTGAAAAGAATGAACAAGTAAAATGAGATTTCAATAAATGAATTGGTACATCACTCTTAGATGTTGTGCTACACCAATGAAAGCATGCCAGATGTAAAAGTAAACTTTCACAGCGAAAACAAGGGTTTTGATACCTGTCAAATTGCATTAAAACCAAAATCTTATCCTATTCCTCTGAAAGCAGCAGTTCATAGAGATTTATGGGAATTGAGTTATAAAGATGTGGCAATTTTTGACCACTATTAAAGTATACTTTATTCACTTTACATTTTCTTCTTGCTTTAAAGAAAATCTTCTAGAAGATGAGGGCAAGCCTTTATTTGGCTCTCTACAAAGTAGACAGGTATGAATGGCTAGTGGTAATAAATGTGTTTTTATTCATTGCCAAGGTAAATAGACTGATAGTTTCTTGAGAGAGATCCTTTTAATCCTTGTAATTTACATTATATATATGCATTTTTTAAACTTGAAAAATGGGCCTTAATCACACAAGGAAAAGAAATAGGAATTTGTTTTGGTCAAGAAGCTGTTTATATACATAACAATACATAACTATTAGCTGTAATGTAAACTGATGAATAGAAGATTGGCCTTGCCGTTTATATTAATCTGTATATCTCCAGTGAACAAGGCTCATGAGTACTGATCCAGATGAGATTGTGATCTTTTCTTCAGTTATTATTTGTATTCCTAGTTATTATCTCTTCTTGTAAGACACTTCCAAATAATAGGCGTATTGGAACAGATGCTAGATGGCCCTAAAGATGCTGTAGTTGCATTCTGCATTTTTCTTTCTTATGAAGAAGGACTTCAGGCTAAATACCACATTTCTCCAAAAATAAGACCCAGTCATATTTTTTGGGTCGACAAAATAAGCACTAGGGCTTATTTTCGGTATAGGGCTTATTTTTTTCGCTGCCACAATGGAGCAGGAGGTGAGGTCTCGCCGCGGCGGCTCCAGCAGCCCCAGGCAGATCTCCAGCCCGCTTCTTGTCCTTACTCGCCTCTTCAACAAAGCAGGAGGCTAAGAGATGCACTGGTGCGGTAGCCACTAAACGAGGCAGTGGGGGGGAATAGAATATGAAATGAGGCGGTGGGATAGAGGATGAAGCTTCTTCTCCTTGCTCACCACTGCCACAGAGCAGGAGGCTGAGGTGGTGGCAGCCGGAGCATCCCCTTCCCCGTCACTATTTGCTAAACATATGCTCAAGTGCTAGATATTTTTAAGCAGTTTTTTCAGATTGTACCTTGAATGTTTATTTTCTCAATTCACTAATATATAAATTCTTAGACAAGGGAAAGTAAGTCCTTCTCTACCTGTATATTTTTCCCATATTTGCTACTGAGCTATATATACTGTCTTAATTCTTCAGGCACTGAAGATAAGACTCTTTAAGAAAAAGAATAAAACTTCCTTCTGTTTCTTCCTGCACTCTAGCACAGTGGTCTTAAAGCACTGGTACAATTTGCAGCCGTTCAGAGGACTACAGTACCCCAACACGTGATCCAACAACACCTTGTACGTCTCCTAGGAGGTAATGCGTTTTTCATCACAAGATTTGGAAAATATTTAAAATCTTCTTTCAAATGTTTCTTTCGTAATACAGTTGTGCAATTTGATAAATAGTGTAGATAAAAGCAAGCACAACTAGCATTGCAGGACTCTAGACATCTCATTAGATCAAAATGCATACACTGTTAACTTGTACCTGTTTCCCCAAAAATACAACATTTCCTGATAATAAGACCAAGCCTGCTTTTTGGGGTGGGCGTAAATATATGCCCTCCCCCGAAAATAAGCCCTCCTGAA
>JANHFT010006619.1:122589-142928 GCA_032467955.1 Pseudoxenodon macrops | reverse complement strand
GAAAAACGGCCCTAAGGGCAAACCGGAAGTTTGGGAACGGACTTCCAGTTTGCTTGTTGGGCCATTTTTCACCCTCCGGAGGCTTCAAGGAAGCGTCCTGAAGCCTCCGGAGAGTGAAAAACGGCTGAAAATCAGGACCAAAAATTAGTTGGCCAGTGCGCACAAGCGCACTAGAGCTGGCAGGGCAACACCTCGCGTGCCCTCATAAATGACTCCGCGTGCCATCTGTGGCACACATGCCATAGGTTCGCCATCATTGTTCTAGAGTGAGATTAATTATTTTTGTCACTTTTCCATAAATGATGCAAAAAAAAAAAGATTTTTATTTTGGAGCATAGCAGATGAATGAATACTTTTCAAGAAACAGCATCGCTACTTTAGTGTGAGGTTTTTTTTAATACCTATTTTTCCACTATGCCCTGGTCATTTATATTTAATCAGTTAGGATTTTAATCCAATTTTGAAATTTTGAAAATACTAAATCCATGCATTTGAATTGTTATAGTTGTGACAGCTTGCAAGTTCCAGGTTGGTATTTGTGGGATTGCATCAAGAAAGGCATCACCCCCTACCTCCGGTGCGCTGCTTTATTCTTCCATTATCTGCTGGCAGTACCTCCACCTGAAGAACTTTCATCCGGTAAGTTCCTGGGTAGGCTACCTTGTTAACTTTGGGGTGGAGCCGAGTTCAAATTGTTCAGGAAACAAAACGTGCTATTAAATATGGGTAAAATTTAAATATCAATTTGCATCCATCACATTTTCAATTTCAAGCAGTACTCTCCATTGAAAACCCCTCTTCTTAAAATATTGCTCTTTGTTGTTTTCTGGTAACTGCAATTATCATGAATATAAAAACGGAGCAGTGTAATGCTGATTATTAACCCCCCCCCCAAAAAAAAACCCAAAGAAGGCACATTAAATTATAGGAGCTCAATGCTCTGTGCATTGGGGCTCTTTTTGACTGGAGAGCAAATAGTCCTAGTTTCTTGTTAACTCTTCAGTATCAGTTTTCTCTCTTAGAGGTAGAATTTCACAGCCTTTACAGAAATGATCAGCATGACAATTGGTTGTTATATAAGAAGCTTCCTGTTTTTCTCCAGTGTAAAAAAGCTGTTACAGCTTAAATTATTAAGGTTACAGTCACCAAGAAAATAAACCAGCAACTCTGTTCATCTGTAAGAACAAGAATCTTCATGAATTCCTTATGTGCAGACTATTGTCTCATTCTGGTTATTTACAGTGTTTTTTATACTTATTCAATTGATTGACTGCATAGACTGCAGTTTTTGAATAGAGAAAGCTTTTATCCTAGGTGGTGCGATTAATATCTAATTATTATATTGAATATCTAAACTTATTCTTTTAACAGTTTCAGAGGAAGATCAGTTCAAGGCCCTTTGTGATTATCTGTCTCTACCTACCAATCTCTTCATGCTTTTCCAAGAATATTGGAATATTGTGGAGCCCTTGCTTCAAAGGTATTCTTTATTGATGCAAAACAACAGCTAATATGCTATAGCCAAACAAATAAACTGTATTATTAACAGATACACAACATGCTAAGACACTGCACTACACACTACTCATTCTCAATTTGTATATATGTTAAGGAGCAGTATGCCAGTAGGGAACAATCTACTTAAATATAAGTAGATTTAAAAGTTTAGTATTTATTTAATCATATTTAATAATAATTAAATATGAAACAATTCTAAGTAATGTTATGCTTACTAATTGCTTTTCTGTTATTTGGATTTGAGGAAGCTAAGCTCTCCTTTATCTTAGACCTTAGGAAAGCACTCTCAGGTTGCTGTTGGGATCCTCTTGGGAAAAATAGTTTACTCAGCCAGATGTTCAGACTGATGCATTTGCTTAGAAAAATCAAAAGTTAGCATATATAAAAGTGCAAAATGATGAATAGGAAGAGCCAATCCTCAGTCTTGCTGTAAGAATAGGAGTTTCTCTTGGAGGCAGGAATGAAAACAGCTTGAATTAATTCCAAGGTGAGATTTGCAAACGTAAGAACAAAAAGATTAGAGGGAAGGCGCGTGCGAAAGCTGATTTCAAGAACTAATAATGGAAAGGCCTGATCTGCTGTGTGCTTGGGCACTGTTCTCTGCTCCCAGGGTTCCTCAGCATCTGGCGACTCGTGGGCTTAACTCTTCAAATATAAGTGCTTGAAATGTCAGCTTAAGGTTCTCATGTAGATGCCTTGAGATTCAGCAGTGTGACATAGTTGTTAAAAAGGCAAATGCACTTTTTGCTATATCAGTAGAAAGAAATAATTCCATTCTATGGTGGTTCGATTCTGAGCAAGATATTTTTAAAGAGATTCTGAAAAATTGTGGCAAATACAAAGAAAAGCAGTGAGGTTGATCAGAGAGAAGACGCTTAATAGAAGAACTTGAGAGAAGTGGATAGATTTACCTTCAGAAAATTTACTGAGGAGAGACATTATAGCAACTTCAACTACAGTACTCTAATGGGTGTCACACTGAATAAGACAAAAACTTTTTCCTTGCTGCCCCAAAGTGAAGTCCGCAGAATAATTTTATTATGTAAAATAAGACAGATTCCAGCTGAATGTTAGGAAAAACTTTTCAATTGGACAGAGCAATTCAACATTGAACCAGTGATCAAGAGACATGTCAAGTTCCCCTTTGCTGGATTTGTTCATGGAACAGCTGGTCAGCCATCTTTTGGGATGGTTTAATAGATTCCCGCCTGTATAGGAAATTATACTCGGGGGCCTAAACGTTTCTTCCATTTAGGATTACATGTCTTTCCCCATGTTTTTGCCACTGACAATACTGATAGAAAGTTTTTCAAACAGATGGTGCACTGATCCTGCTGTGCTTTGCTTCTTGGAAGGAAAAAGTATTGCAATAAGGTAAGTTTCATTTTTCTGGCTTTTACACAATGTTTCTCAATCTTGGCACTTTGAAGATCTGTAAATTTCATACTGGCTAGGGAATTCTGGGAGTTGAAGTTCACACATCTTCAGGTTGTAAAGGTTGAAAAAACTGCTCTAGCAGGTAACGCTTTGATACTTTCTGGCATACAGTAATTCTTTTTGTTTGAACAACTAGATATCCAAGGGAAAGAAATAAATTGATAGAGCTTCCAGAAGACTACAGCTGCCTTTTGAACCAAGGATCTCAATTTAGGTAAAAAATCTGCTGATTAGAAACACTTATTATTTCATTGAACTGAATTAAGGATAATTAAAGAATCAATCTTTAAGCAGACAATTTCATTATATTTCTCTTTACTATCCATTTAAGGATAAGGAATATTGTTTCATACTGGCAATTAACCCATACTCAAATTATCTTGGTGGAAAGCTTTCCAACAGGAAAACTTTCAAAAAGTAGTGATGGAATCATGCCTCCTCCTGAAGCTTTTCTGTACTATTCGGCTAGACCTAAAAAGTGCCCTGGTGTCCTGTCCCAGGCTAACTGGAATGTTATGTGGAGACATTTTTATCAGTCTGGTGAGGGATTTTCTTGTGTCTCTCAACTTTGACAACTTGGCCTGCATGCAAGACACTCTTCACATTTTCACATTTACTGAGTAAAGAATAATGCCCATTGAAACCTTTTCTAAAAACGCTTCCAAGTATTTTGAAAGCATTTTTAGAGGTGTAGATATTGATTGGAAATGGTTTTTCTACCTTTGCATCTGAGTAGATAAAAAGAAAATATATTGTCTTTAAGTACAAAATGCATGGCTGAATGGAGGTCTCACTTCACTGTATGTCAAATGCCAATAATGAAATTATTATCACCCTTATCTTTCAAACTATAACGTTATGCACACTTATCTCATAGTAAAGTGTAACTTATTGTATGTATAAAACTGGCCACCTTAATTCAATGGTACCCTGAGTGTAATATTGCAAAAAAGTTATAAAGATGCTTATGTGATATGTTTTTTAATTATATAAAATCCACTCTTTGGAAAATATTATTGCCCTTGATGTTTAGTAAATAGTATTGGTTAAGAAGATAGTGCATAATATCAATGTTTCTTAATATTCAAAATACATAAGCTGCTTTGTAAATTTAACTTCAGAAGTATTTCATTACTATATCTGTTGTTTAGTTGTTCTTACTGCTATCCAATTTAAATCATATTTTATAGATTGGAAAGGCTGTGTTCAAGACCATTTCTTAAGGCTTCAACTGATTTTTTATTTGAAATTATTACTATGTTCAGTCGTAATCTCAAATCATGGATTATGCTTTACATGAAAAAACTCTGCACCATAGTTTGAGTTTAGAGTCAATGCACAGTCTATGCCCAACATTTTCTTCCCACTTTGACAATTTTCAGTTTTATAAATACCGTAGGAGAAGTACATTTCTACCTTGGTCTTTCAGCTATCTTGAGATAAAGGCATCACTATCTAGATGTGCAAAAATCTCTCTAAATCAAGGAGAGATTTTGGGTTTTGCTTTGTTTTTATGAACTGTGAATCAAGACATAATAGGAAACAAATCAACATATGATATAGCTAAAGTTTCAACCCAGTTTCAGATTGAATCTTCAGATTCTAATTTGCCAGGTCCAGATTTCTTTGTGAAAACTCTAACATTTGAATATTAAAGCAAATGGTGATTTCATATTTCTGAAACTGTCGCAAGTCTCTTAAGTATAAGCCTGTATTAATACAAAACTGTTTGCAATTAGCTAGTTTCACTCTCCATTGTAGTTGATTTCTATTTGCAGTGAAATATAACAACGCCAAAAAATACATTTGATTATCTACTTTCTAATTGTCTCATTGTACGATTAGCGATGAAATTGTGTTTGTTGATGATTTAGCACTATATAAGAGCACCTTTCAAAATAACCACCTTGATTCCAAATCTCATTGTCTAATTAACTTTACCTTTCCAGGTGCCCTCGATCTTCTGATGATGAAACCAAGCATCCTGTCCTATGTTTGTTTTGTGGGGCTATGTTGTGTTCTCAAAACAGCTGCTGCCAGGTGCTAGTAAATGGAGAAGAGTTGGGGGCTTGCAATTCACATGCAGTTTCCTGTGGTGCTGGAGTTTGCATTTTTCTCAAGTAAGTGATAGCTGGAAAATAAAGCTAATCTAAACTAATTGGGGCATGGTGATGGATTCCCAATCTTGCACATGCCAGATATATTGGAGTATAGCACCCATAATTTAGATGCCAGCTAAAGGAAAGAAGTGGGTAAAAATCATTGTTCTGCCTTCTTTTATTCACGGAGGGATAAGCGGCCAGTTTGGATGGATTATAGTACAGTTAACAAAGACTGTAATGATTCCTGAAATTGGATTGTGTCTTCAGTAAAAAAGGAATGTTGAAGCAATGTTTCCCAACCTTACCAACTTTAAGATATTCCCAAGCTAGCTGGGGAATTCTGGGAATTGAAGTCTAGACATTTTAAAGTTGCTAAGGTTGAGAAACATTGCCTTCCAGTATTCAGACAAGATATCAGTGGTTGGGGTTTTTTTTGGGGGGGGGATTGCCCATGTCATAACTCTCCCCACTTAACAAAACTGTGATCCTTGGGATTAGTGAAACGGTTAGGTATGCTAGCTAGCAAAGAAAAATAAGTTGGATATTATCTTCTTTGTTTGCACATTCTTAACATTTTGAACTAAGCTTGCCAGCAAAATTCTATTAGTACCATAGATTTCAGATTTTTTCCAAAACAAAATCCTATTTTCTCCTTAAGAATCAGAGACTGCAGGGTTCTGCTGATTGGTGGCAAAAATAGAGGTTCTTTCTGTCCTGCGCCTTATCTAGATGAATATGGAGAAACCGATCCAAATCTGATGTAAGTTATTGTTTTCTTTTTATCCTGTAAGAAGCTGTATCTTCAATGGATGCTAGTTTTTCTTCATACTTTTATTTAGATTAATTCCTACTGTCATAAAAGTGCCTGTAACATGTCACTTAATTGCCTGAACAGTAGAGACTTGTCTGCTAGTGAAAATTTGAGGTTAGATTTGTGCCTGATGCTATTGCTCCTAAATATTTTTCTGTGAATTAACTAAAACTACCCAATAGTAAGAATCCTTGAGCAGTGGAACCAATTACCCAGCAAGTTGGTGGGTTCCCCTGGGCCAAAGGGGACTGATAAACATCATCTGTTGGAGATTTTTAACTGGTTGAATTAATTGGCCTGAATGGCCCCTTTCATATGTATAATCCTTTTGTGCTTGGAAGATGTATCTGAGCAGATCAAATAAAATGCTGCTAAGTATTATTTTTTAAACCCCAATAATTGTATTTTTATTTCTCTTTGAAGAAGAGGCAATCCTCTGCACCTGTCTCATGAACGATACCGGAAGCTCCACTTGTTGTGGCGACAACATTGCATCATAGAAGAGATTGCTCGAAGCCAGGAAACTAATCACGTCTTTTTGGGATTTAATTGGCACCTGCTCTGAGTTTCAAGATCTTTGAGACTAAATTGCCAACACCTCACTTGTAAAACATCATACAAAGAATATGAAGAATCTTAGTTTAAGGAAAAACGACTAACCCACATCTGCTTACTGAAACTTGTGGGCTTGAATTTGGTTAGAAAAAAACAATGCATGCATACAACTTCCCAAATATGAATGCTGAATGATCAAAAGCAGAACTGTCTGGATCATCAGTAAGCCTGACCTTTTCCACTTATCCAAATTAAAAACAGTCTACAGTATTTTCATTCTTTTACAGCAGCAGTTCAAAACACATACATAGTTTCAGTGCATCTGGATATAAGAACAAAGGGATTTAATCTCCTCTTACCACATTGGTTGCTTCTGTTTCCTCTTTTAGTATAGCAGGTCTCAAAATAAGTGTAATCTGTAACTGGCTTTGCTCGTGACTTATCTTTGGGTGCAGCATTATAACAACCTGAGGGTGAAGCACTACACAAAGTATAACAACAAGGTATGCTGGAAAGGAAGTTAATATTTCTTGTGAATCCTTTCAGAATGAAAATGTGTTAGTACAGGTTAATTTGTTAATTCTGAGAGGGTCCAGTTTGCTTTAAGGTATATCAAAAATTAAATGCTTTGCTCTTGACCTATCCCAAAATGGGAAGGAACTGCACTGCAGGAAAACAGGAATGAAAAAAAAAATCAATTTTTTATTGCAAGTAGTCTTTATTTGTATTGCCCAACAAATTTCAGACTAAATTAGTTCTTAAGAGGGATTAAAAATCTATATTATACATTATAATTGAACAAAAATAACGAATACATTATTCAGAGGGTACCATCATAACCTCATATCTACTACACATAGTCTAATAACATTTTATACTGTATACAACAAACATAACAATACTTCAAATAACTATATTTGTAAAATAGTAAGGTTATTCATAAAATAATTCATAAAACAAAATCCATGCTAAAAGGAATCCTTAATATATGTACCAAATGTTATATTGTAATGTAAATTTAAACATTACCTACTTTCTTCTTTTAAAAACACAATAAAAAAATAAAAGGAGAGCTTGTTTTCTGTTTGTGCCTGTAATACAAGGTCAAATTTTTCTCACTGCCAGATAAAAAGATGCCTACTGTTGACTTTCTGGCTAATGTTAAAGTAATAAAAACATTAATCTTAAGGAATAGAAAAAGAGAAAGGAATATCTCTATAAGGCCACCTAACTCAATATAGACTCTGGCTGGCATACAAATTTTGGATGGGACATGAAGTATGCCTGTTCCATAGGAACTTGCAGGATGGAAGAGAAACTGCTCCTTAAAGAAAAAAGAACAAAGAAAAGGCAGAGACCACACAGCAGAGACGTAGTTCAAGTGACAGCATTTTCACTGCAGTTCACACAAGGGGCTGTGAAATATTGGAAAAAAAGCACTGAGGCAAATCAACACATGTAAATCAGATGCTGGATTTTGCATGTGCTGAAAGCTAAGTTTTCAATGGCCAAGTGATCCTCTTGATTCAGGGATTTTAATTCACAAGTACTTTTTTTATTTTTCAATAATATGGCTCTTGAATATAATGGATAATTTCAATGCATGGCAAGATTAAAAAGTAGTATTCTTATAATTGCATCCCACATATAGAGAAAATAATACTAGAAATCTTCATTAAATTACATTATTTCTGTATCTTTCATACGTATCTTGTTAATGTCATCAGTGGATTTTGATTCATAATTAATAATTGGAACAAGAATTAAAGCTTGAATCTGTTTTTGTTTTCTGAAACAGATTTGTCTTTCTGATGTCTAAAAAATAAATCTCTTGGCCTGATGACCCCTTTAGTGGAAAGCTCAGAATAGGGCTGAACTACATGCCTTTTTAATTACCACCAGGGTTTGTTTGTTTTTGTTTTAATATTTTTATCCCGACTTTTATCCCATAAATAGCTCAAGGCAGTGAACAACTAATGTTCTAAGGATAAATAGTTTAATTTTACAAAGTATACTTTTACAAAGTTTACAAAGTAAATCTCTTACTAAGTGTAGTTATTTGATTCTGAATATGTTCTTAAACAAAATGTTCAAATGTTCATATATACAAATTTCCCACAACTTGTAGGCAACAGATGGCCAAGGAGAAATTGGCAATGAGTTACAGATTTCCCTCTTCCCACCCCTGGATTAAGTTCAACATAGTGCAAGTAATATAAAATAACCAACAGTATTTCATCTGATATGCTGTTCTTTATACTTGATATCTTAAAACTTAAAATTTACATAAGAAGAGTTAAGATGTTTATAAATGTTATTTCCAACACTGTGCTCAAAACTGTTTTTGGTTAACCTGTCTAATAATGATGGTCTTTCAGGAGTGGTGACCCCCTCAACAATCACCATTCCCCTCACTGCTAAGATTACTCCCAGAGTGCCAGACGCTGCTTAGGACTCTTCTTATTCTGTTATTGGTCCAACACCATCTCTTTATGGATTGAGAGTCAAAATAAGTTGCTAAGGTGGGGAGGAACAAAAGCAAGCAAGCAAAGTAATACATTGTATGGCACAGCCAGGGCATAGCACATCACACAAACCCCGACTACCTCTTTCTGCTTTGATAGGTTGGGAGCCATGTTCTCATACATTGTGATGCAGTTGCCAGGTCTTTGGTATTATATTCAATTAAGCTGCAGGGATATATTTGGGGGTAGTATTTTCTAAATTGTGGTTTGCAGTGCAAACATCCATATTAGAATTATCCAAAACGCTGGATATTTGGTTCCCTTTGCCAGGCCCAAGATGTTTAATTTTGTTGATGTTCCATATGGCAGTTTCCACAAAACTGTTTTCAAATAACCAGCCATCAGAGTCACAGAGTGGATCCACCTGTAGAAGAAGGTTCCTCATTGATGTTTGAAGATAACGAACTCCAATGAGGACCAGTAGCTGGAAAAAAATAATTCAAAGGAACGGAAAGTTAGAGTTGCAATCTCACTAATTATAGTGCACCACAACACAGAATTTAACAGTTTGGTGGTGATGACCACCATATGCTTGCATTTTTAATTTTTTTCCTTCTTTGATTTCAGACCAGTTAATTTATTTGATGTGAAAAACTCTAGCTGGCACTTAAATTGGGGCACTTTTGATTTTTAAAGGCTTGACGTTTAAAAATTGCATGAAGCTAAGATGAAAAAAACCTTGCTGTTTCAAAAAAGCAAACCTAAAGATTGAAGGGGAGGTTTTTCTCCACATGAAAACATGAAGAGTCTTAAGTTCTGTCTTCTAACCAGAAGGATTCAGATTAACCCTTCTGAATCCATTTTTCACCAACCTGAATGGTATTGAAAACTGTAACATACCATTCTTTCCTCACAATTCATTCTTCTTGGCACTCTCTTGCTCTTCTTCCTATACACAAAGCCATTTCACTGATGGGTTGTTGTTTAATCTCTGAGAAATGCTGTAATTCTCAACACTTTTGGCTACAGCTTCCCAGTGTTGCTAAATAATATTTACTGAATATATGCACTAGAGACCATTTAAGACATTCGTGGCGCACCCTTTAAATCTCATTAGCAGTGGTGCTTGCCAATACTGAGCTTGTAGAGCAGGGGTGTCAAACTCGATTTCATTGAGGGCTGCATCAGGGTTGTGTTTGACCTTGGGGGCTGGATGGGCATGGCCATGGTGGGTGCGAACAGCCCTCCTGAGCTCTGTTTATACTGGCAGAGGATTGCAGGAGGCCATTGCAGCCTCCGGAGCTCCATTTTCCCTGGCAGAAGCACCGCGGGCCAGTCCTTGGCTGCTTCCAGAGCTGTAGGCCAGATCTAAGCACCCCGTGGGCCGGATCCAGCCCCTGGGCTTTGATTTTGACACCCCTGTTGTGTGTATGAACATAACTTTGAAGAAGAAAGTCTTTACATAAATATTAGCTTAGCCCTAGAAGGGAGGAGTGAGTGAGAAAGAAACTCGAGATTACCTCACCTTAATTCTCTGCTATGAGAAAAGGGAATCTATGTCAAACTTTTAAGAGAACCAAGGCTTCACAGGTTAACCCCGATACATATACTCTATTGGAATCACTTACTTTGGGTAGTATCAGGCCTAAAAAGCTTTATTAATCACAGCCTACCATTAAAGAAAATAATGGACTATAGTTGCTCTTGCTGTCAAAATGTAATTTCTTAAAATGCCCATTAATCTGCTTAATTTTCCCTCTAAACTGTATGGAATAATTGATGATAGAAACTATAAAAAGGCAGAAAGGTACTACTCTTAATTCTATTTTATTCTGTTTTCTAATTTTTTTCAGATTATCAGTTCAGAGAAGAGTTCCAAATATCCTTGAGAAGCTACTATGAATAGAATATTTTTATCAAATAATTTTTTACTGGCTCAGATCAGTAGGTTCCAATGAATAAGAACTTTGTTATTTGGATTTCATAGCACATAATCAAAAACTGTTTCATACCATTTCTTATGCCTGGTATGTAACAGATGCCTGTTGGCTTTTCAAAGAATTTAATTTAGAGCTTGACCGGAGTCTCTTTATCATAAACATACATACTTGAATGGAAAACAGGATTCAAACAATATCTTTAGTAGGATGGGGGAAGGGAGAAGAGTTCCTGCTTTTAATTTTAATTTTCTTTTAATTGCAAATTACTCTGAGAAGATTGCATGCATTCAGCAATATTTTAGTAGTATATCTGTTCTTCACTAATCATTCATTCCATAGTAAGCTGTTCCATTTTTTGTACCTTTATGAAAGAAACTCTTCAGTAAATGCGGTTTTACCTCAAACACCCAAACGACAAACGTGGTGATGCCAATGGACCTCATGATGTCAGTGTAATAATCCAGAAGGGCTTCCCTGCATCCTTTCATCCAGATATTAAGTTCTTCTGTCATAAAATCATAACGGTAGTGAGCAGTGTTGTTTGTGAGCTGGTACTGGATACAGGGCCGGGGCGAGTTAGGATTGCAACAACTGAAGGGGACTCCATCCACCAAGACTTTCCCATCAATATTACTTTTTAGGCGGCTGGAATAAGATGGGGGTGGGAAAGAGTTGTATAAGAAAGGCTAATAATTCAAAGAGGATTAAAAGTTATATTATTCACTGCATTTTGTTGGAAGGAAAAGTTCTGGTTGTTCTCTAGTGTTCTCTGAATTCATCACTTTAGATTTTGTATGAGTTCACTAAGTAATCCAAATCAACCTTCCCTGCAGAAATGCATAAAGGCATATTCTATTTTGTAGAGATGTCATCTTTTGATGGTGGACTTGAACTCAAGTATGGTTATAATTTTGCCGAAGGTGATGGTTAGCAAAGTGGGAAATGACTTTCCCCTGATGTGGCAGAGGATCCAAATGCAAGCAACGTTCAGGAAGAAAGAAGTGATTGATAAGAGAGGTAGATCTGAAATCAGGTGGATTGCCCACAGGTCTAACTCTTAGCAGATCACAAGGGACTGCTGTCAGGTGATACCTGTGTTCTGTTTAGGACAAAGGCTCACCCTTCCCCTTAGGCATATGTTCCCAATTAGAGTCTTAGTACCACAAAACTGCATGTATATAGGACTACAATTGCTGAAAACTGGTTTCCTGCGATTTGGAATCAGGAAACACTCAAAAACCACAGTAGATTATAACTACAGTGCAATTCCTAAACTAAGTTGAATGTACTTTAAAAAAAAAATTTTTTTTAAATCTCACCAAAAACTTGACCTCTCCCATTGGAACCCCCCAAAACAGCTAATTGTCAACTATTTCCAGAATAGGCTGCTTACAGTTACAGATTTTACTTTGTTATAGAACTTTGAAGGAAAAAAAATGCTTTCATACTAAAATTAATTGCTAAATTATTAAATGTGATATTTAGAAAAGACAGCTTTTTCCATTCCATTTTTATTCTGATTTGGAAGACATTTTAGAGATCATCTAACATAGTGAAGAAAATTTTATATCCAGAATTAGGCTACCCAAATGTATATGGCTGCCAAAAGATGTGAAGTTAATCCGCAGGGCCCTTCCTAAATTACTGAACTGTCATTTTTAATATGATAGAAAGGATAAACTATTAAATACATGGTAAGTAATCATACAAAATATATTTATTGACTTTAAATTAAATTTAGTATTGTCCTGGCCCTGTCCAATACATCCTGATCTTTGGATTACTGCTATCTAGCTTGCTGTACAAAAATCAATGGCGGCCCTTGATGTGAGAATGTTCTGCATCCATAATGCAATCCAGTATTTTGCTCAATTTTGAAATTTCAATGCGGGATGTATCTACAGATCATTCAATACTTCAGAAGTATGGGAAGGACTGAGGTCTATTATTGAGCAGTTTGCCATGTTTCAGAAACGTGGCCTCTCAGATGTTCCTTCTAATGTTAAAGCCAAATTGGTTTCTTGCCATTTTCACTCACTGGCCTAGTCTTGCCTTCTTGAATAAATGAGAAATCTGCTCCATATTTGAGATGACATCCTTTAGTTATTTGACAGTACTGTATTATATTTTCTCTCCACAACTTTCCTCAAGCAAAACACATACCCTTCAGGCTCCCCATCATCTAGTTCAGGGGTCCCCAACCCCAGGCTGTGGCCCACTATTGGGCTATGGCCTATTTGGAACAGGGCCCTACGAGCAGCGGGCTGATGCACATGTACATGTATTAGCCCACTGCTCACGCAGCCTGGTTCCCCTCCCCAACACTGTCAGGCCACCAAGCTGTGGACCACGGATCTAGTTGATCTCCTTGATCATGCTGAAGCCTAGGTTCAAGCTCATTTCATGAGAGGACATTAATACTTACTCTAGAACATCCTCTGAAGTCATATCCAGATAACGTGGTGATACCCACTGAATTTCAAACCAATCCCTAAAACCATTGTTTCCACAGCACTGGAATCTGATCTGCAAAGTGTCTATGGTTCTCTTCAAAAAGCATCTTCCAGGAATGTCTGTATCTTTGTAGGATTTAATGGCATTTCCCAATCCCAGATATAGAGATTCTTCTAATTCATTTCTCATAGTATAGCACATAATAGCACCCACAAAGATGCAGAAGGTAAAACAGAGAGTGCATACAATATAAGGGAGCATGATCAGTTTCCAGCGGTTAAATTTATTGGCATCCGTGCAGTCATAACATATTTTACCTCCAAAAAAGTTGATCATGCAAACTATGGCTCCAATAGAAATTAAAGTATTTGGAACAGAGTTAATATCCCATTTCGCTATCACTTCCTTGCGTTTTCTTATTTCGATCTTTAGGAAGAGTCCAAGGCTGAACACAACTGCACCAGATATCACAGAAAACCAGTTGAGAATCCATAGTATTTGAGCCAGTTTGTCTCGCTTGGTTTTGGTGAATTTTACTTTAAGAATGGCCATGGTCACTACAGAATTAAGAGAAGAAGCTTTGTTCAAGAAAATCTTGTAATCAGATTATCAAAGTGTGTTCAGAGTATCAAAGTCATATCGCAGAAGCCTATGACACAGAAAAAAAAGGAAAGATTATTGCCTTTTCTCCAGGTACATTTAGGTAAAATATACGAATCTGAGACTGTTCATTATTTGGAGGTAACCCTCACTCAATTTAATTAAAGCATACGCCCACATTAGTATTTAGTTGCTTAATCTGTTCCATTGATTCCAAATAGATTGACCAATTATTAACTTCAGAAGACCTGGAACCCCAATATACAATGATGGTGTACACTATATTTAGAGGGTAATTTAGTGATGTAACTAAATTGAAATTTCCATTTGGTGTTTATATCAGGTCAGGTTAGCCCAACCTGACCTAATCTTCCACATTTAAGAGTCAATTTAATTAGAACAAAATACATATTGCATAAAATCATGCTTAAAAGTGCAGTCCAAATGTTGTTGAAGCCTGGGGAGGTAGGGTTAGTATTGCATAACTTCTGACTCTCTGTTAATTGCTATGTTAAGGGAGATGGGAAGGGGGTGGAGAAAAATCTCAGGACAGCAACCCCTACTACTCCAAGCAGAAAGTTATTGTCGTTTAAAAAAACCCAGATATTTTGTACATTAAATCAAAGTCAAAGCATTGTACCCTGTTTCCCTGAAAATAAGACCTCCCCGGATAATTAGCCCAATCAGGCTTTTGAGCGCATCCGCTAAAATAAGCCATCCCCTGAAAATAAGCCCTACCCAAAACACAGCAGCAGCCATGAAGTGACCACGCTCACTACTTCCTGCACCTCAAAAATAATAAGACCTCCCTAAAAATAAGGTCAAGTACTTATTTCAGGGGTTAAAAGAAAATAAGACCCTGTCTTATTTTCAGGGAAACACGGTAGTTGCCACACAAGAGCATCCAATGAAAGAGAGATCCCTATTTCTTGTCCTTTTGGTGTACAATTTCTGAACATTCACCTGCAACTCTTACTTATGTACTTCACTTTTTTCCCCCCATAGAGTGGCATATTTTGCTTTCCTCTCTCCTATATATCACAATAGTCTTGCAGTAGTTGCCACAAAGTTGATTCGCACAACTTATAGATGAAAATGATTTGAATCCAGCACTCCATTGCTGTGTCACAGTTTCTCTGCTTGGCTGCCCCCCCCTTTTTTTTAGGAGGAAACCTACTTAATTTTTAAAAGAATAGCTTGTAAAAACCTATTTGGAATGTATTTGAAAATAGGCAATGGCACATTTATGGATATGAAACCAAGGAAGGACTGGCTACTGCTAATTTCAAAATCAGGTCTAAATTCTTATATGACTAGATGAGTGCCTTTTGGGGCTTGGGGCTATTTTTTGAATGAGCATATGATTTCTATATAGAATCTTTTTTTTTGAAAGCCCTTATACTTCTGCAACTCAGTTCTACATACATATAAATTCTCTGTTTGACATCATAGAATATTAACTATTTGATCTGATGTTGCCTTGCAAATTCAGACTCGTGTGTATTTATTTTTATTGCCTATGCAGAGGCTGCCCTCTCCTAAATATATCTCTAAATAGCAATTTATCAAACCGTTCTAAAGCATCTCTCAAGTTAAGTGGACAAGAGCAGAGGCCTCAGAAAAGAAACTGAAAACCATAGAGATGACAGTCCTAGAAAGACGTTTTGCATCAAAATAATCAATATCACTTGAGCAACTAATTGATTTTAGCTCTATGCAGCCATTCAAGTAGCATACCTGAACAGGGTAGCATACCTGAACAGCGAATCAAAAGGATTCTGGCCCTAGTCCTAAGCAGACAGGCAGCAAATGATGTGTAGTGTGGAGGGATCAATGAAAGCAATCTTTCAACGGTCCTTCTGTTGTAGTAAGACTAGTTTGTTCCACATTGCTTGTCATACCATGCAAAAACAGCCAAATTGTTTCAGTATGTTAGATCAGGAACTAAGCCTCATCAGTCAGCCCAATCTGCAAGCAGAAAGAATGGGGGCACCCCTGTGCTTTGTATTTTGGACTGATATATCAGGTCACAATTGCACATGAGGTCTAAAAAGTGGGAGCAGAAAGGGGTATATGCAAACCTAGATACAATTGCCTCAGCATATTTATTAACTCTACATATCCAATTTCCCTAAATTTGTTATTGCTTCAGTGCAACTAGAATCTTTTGCAAAATAGAATCTTGATCAAGTTGCTAATGCATCTAATTTAGTGTAGATGTAACCCTTTGTAGTTGTTAAAATACCTATTAATTTCCATCAAACTATTAAAAATTAGGTCATATGGCAAGCAGAGGTTGGAATTTTGACCCACTTTCTATTTTCATTTTATTTCGTTTGAGCTGATATAACATAGTGGTGAACAGTACGTGCCTTGAGCAAAATGTCCCCGTAGAATCATTGGCGTTAACTGAGAAGTTACAGATTATGGTTGATATTATGGTCTTGGAATATGATTCTGTCATTGGAGACCATCACAATCACATAAATTACTTAGTCCTACTACATCTACATTCTCCCGGCAGTGACATCCATTTTATAACATAAGTTATTACAGGAAAAATCAAAGGTGGACTCCTTGCTCATGCCGTGTTGATCTGCACAACATGGCTTTTGCCAAAGCAAAGACTGATCATCTCTCTCCTTTGATGAGTAATCACTGTCTCAATTTCTCATCTTCTCCCAGGTCATCAGAAGAGGATGCACTGTGTCCATCACAGAGTTTACTCCAACCCAACCCGACTCAAAACAATTCTGGCCCAGTTATGAAAGCATCAGATCAGGTATATAATCATGGGATAGTCACAAAGGGCATGGCTCTTGAAATCATGGGTTTGGTCTCTTTTTGACATTGGAGTGAAAAGGCTAGTCATTAGTCTTTAAACCAAGAGAAAGAGCAGGGGCATGCTATTTTTAATCATACTGCCAATCACTTCTGTAATGAGGCTGGCAAATGGTGCTGTCTTTTTTTGTAGGCCAAGTTAAGGAAAGGAATTCCCCAAAGAATCAATGGCATAAAAATAAATTTGATACACATTAATGGCATCTGAGCCAACAGTGATTGATCAAAAAGGGATCTTGTACTCATAGTGAGTAGCTCAGTGAAAATGCCATGGTAAAGTGTGGTTGCTATAAAAAAAGTCCATACTTTAAATCAACAGGAAGAGAACTGAAAATAAAACTATCAATTTAATAATGCTATTACAAAAACTGTGGTGAACTGCCCTTGAGTAGAGTTCTGATCACCATATTTCAAAAGGATTCTGTGGAACAAAAGAAGTATCAACAGGAGCAATAGAAATGATTAGAGAGGTAACCTAACTATCACAAAAGGAAAGAAATGATTATTGTTGCTTTTTAGATTGGAGTAAAAGTGAACAAGAGAAGGCATGTTAAGGTATATAAAGGATAGATGGTACAAAAATATGGATGAAAATAATATGTTTCTTCCTCTTGGACTCGGTGTCATCCATGGAAGAAAATTGAGATGAATCAGGAGATATAAATGGAAATGTTTCTTTATGTAGCAGCACACAGTTAAACTACAAAATTTGCTGCTATCTGATGTGCTGATGGCAACCAATTTAGACTGAAAATTTCATAGTTTATCACTTCCTTGATTACATGCAACTTCCTTGATTATCAGCTGCCAAGAAGCTAGGATAGTTATCTGTTATATCCCTGTGAGTTTTCTGAATGCATCTGATTGGCCAGTGTATAGCACCAAATGCTACATCAGATGGATCTTTGGATCGACTAAACTGGATTCTTATGTACATGTCTACCATACCTTCTGTTGACTCTGAATTGAACCTGGCTGGAGCCATCTTGTGCTGCTTCATAGTTGCCATCAGAGGTGGGTTCCTACTTGTTCTATCCGGTTCTATAGAGTAGGTAGTAACTCCGTCATGGAGCCGGTTCTGTCGGTGGCTTCGTGGGTGCCGCCATCTTGTATTTTGCTTCTGCGCATGCACAGAAGCTAATTTTTGCTTCTGCGCATGCACAGAAGCTAGTTTTTGACTGCCGCACACACACGCTTGAGGCACAACCTTGAGCAAACCAGCAGTAGGAAAATTCAGAACCCACCTCTGGTTGCCATTCACTATGGGAGGGAGGATGAGGGGAAAATAGCTGGGCTGTCTCGTAGACAAAATAAAGAGCTTTCCCATGTGAACCAAGGTCATCCCAACAGGTGGAAGTTGAAGGAGGAGCAAAAGTGGTCGAGGGAGCCCGCCAACTGCTTTGATTGGACAATGTGACCTGTGACACATGGGGAGGGAAACTTTTGCTCTTTTAATTACATGGTAACCAGGGAAGAATTTTAGAGTTGGTTTTCTCTGGCTGTGCTGATATGATGTGTCCAATAAACATGTTCTCTGAGAAACATTCCTGCCTTGGAGTTCTGATTTCTTTGGATGTGTTACTCAGAACACTGACACTTTGACTCATGATTAGCTGATTTTATTTTTCAAATTAAATATTTCCAGATTAAGTCTTATCTCTGAGAATGGTAACAGGGTTCTGAAACATGAGTATTACTTAATCATACATACCAACCAATTGTCAACTATTCTTAAACAAAAACTTTTATAGAATAGCTATACTCCCAATTATAAATATTTTATGATATTATACATTCCCACATAGAGAGAAAGGGAGAGGTCATATGATTTTAATTTTTCAATATTATAAAATATTTTTCAGTATTATAAAATATTTTGAAGTTTGGAATATACTCAAAGATATATCACTGTAGAAACATCATCCCATTTATTATTTAGTGAGTGCTTTCAATAAAAATAAAAAGCAATATCTTTGAGACATTTGCAGTACAATTGTTCTCTATCTGCTTTAGCACTTGGATAGGAAAACAACTGAATTGCAAATAACAAAAAGATTAATCTTATTAATACTAACTTAGCTGGAATTTGGAAACTTGATGGCAACGTTGTTTTTCCATGACAAACTCCTACAGTACACATTATATTTAAAACTATTATGATTTTCAACCAGCCTATGACCTTCTACAGTTTTAAGTAGGTCCATTCAGTGTGATGGTAAGTGAGCCCATGTGTGCATTAATTCTTCAGGATACACTGGAAAGTTGTTTTTTTCTTGTGATTACATTAAAGGTCTGTAAACTTGGAATTGATTTTTTTTCCTGAAGTACAGTACACTGTAAAGAAAAGGCCAGGTACTTAAGTAACTGCCTGTTCAACCATAAAAATAATCTCAAAGAATGTTGTGACATTGTGAAGAAAAGACAGAGAAAGAAAAACACCCTCAAAGCTGATTTAGATATTCAGTGGAGCATATGATAACATTTTCATGGGGCCGAGCCTCAATGAGGGAGACAGGTCATTTCCCCCCCCCAAATACATTTTCCACAACGTATTTGCTATTTGACGACAAAGATTCATGTGTTTAATTAAACTTACCTGTGTCTTGTAGCTTTCTCATTTGATTTTGGTTTGTGTGTGTTTATTAATTTATTATACATTGTTCCACTAATCAAATACTGAAGCAGAAGAGGAGGAATCAGAACCCTTTCCTTGAGGATATTCCTTCAGAAAATGTTTGCCAGAAAATGACTCTGTTCTATCAGCTTCCTCATTCTTCATTCATCAGCATAAGGAAAGTGTCACAGGAGGACATCAAATTGTTAGCTTCTTACTATTTCCTGCAAAAAGTAGACATTATGGGGAGGTTTTCAGCTAGAGATGCCAAGATAGCAAGATTAGCTCTTGTTACTATGCTCCTTTATGTGTGTGGTGCTGTTCTAACTTGGGTCTCCAAGTCATCAAATAATTTTCTGTAGATTCCTAACTGGATGTCTAATGCAATATTCCTGTTTTACTTCATAACCTGTGTAACAAAATGTTTACATGGTGGCCAGGGAGTAACACTTTGCATTTATTATTTCATTCTGAGCATGTGAATAAAATGAAGCAAATATCTGGATGTATCAACAGATGTCCAGGAGAAGCACAACGGTATCACACATGCCATGACATTTATGTGAATTCTAAAAATTGGGTCATGCGATGAGGCCATACAAAACTTTTGCTAGACCAATTCTTAAATACAGCTCATCTGTCTGGAACCTGCACCACATATTGGACATTAACACAATCGAATGAGTCCAAAGATATTTCACAAGAATAGTCCTCCACTCTTCTGCTCGAAACAAAATACCTTATATCACCAGGCTTGAAATTTTGGGCTTAGACAACTTAGAACTTTGCCGTGTTCAGCTGACCTAAAACATAAAATCATCTGCTACATTGTCCTTCCTGTCAATGAATACTTCAGGTTCAACCAAAACAATACAAGAGCACACAATAGATATAAACATATGGTAAACTGCTCCAAACTTGATTGCAGAAAATACGACTTCAGTAACAGAGTTGTCAATGCCTGGAATACACTACCTGACTCTGTGGTTTCTTCCCCAAACC
>JANHFT010006619.1:64392-76311 GCA_032467955.1 Pseudoxenodon macrops | reverse complement strand
TCTTTAAGAACTTGCCACAATTTGTTGTGATCCACACAATCAAAGGCTTTAGCATAGTCAATGAAGCAGAAGTAGATATTTTTCTGGAACTCCCTAGCTTTCTCCATGATCCAGCGTATGTTAGCAATTTAATCTCTAGTTCCTCTGCTTCTTCAAAATCCTGCCTGTACTTCTGGTAGTTCTCGATCCACATATTGCTGGAGCCTAGCTTTTAGGATTTTGAGCATAACTTTACTAGCATGTGAAATGAGTGCAATGGTGCAATAGTTTGAATATTCTTTGGCATTGCCTTTTAATGTTCAAACTACCGCACCATTGCACTCATTTCACTAAATAAATTTAGGCGTCTCCAATTTACTTTTTATGAAAGGTTATATAGAAACAGGTGGTCTTAAAGTACAAAGAATCCTGGAAAAGGCAGATTATTTGGATCTTGGCAAACAGGTTTCAGCCATGGTACAGCACAGAAATTGCATTCCGTGATGCTTTACTATAATGGCAATTATAATGTTAGTGTTTTAAAAATATGTATTAATGTAGTCAAATTGAGTAAATTATGTACTAAGAACAAGTTCTATAGATGTGAACATGTAAAATAATTTATCATACAGCTTTATATCAAAGATAATTTATATGTCCTACTTGTTACAGCTTCTAAAATATAATATGTATTTCCTTTCCGTACATATATAAAAATAAGAGTATATTTTTTGTACTACAAGGTTATTCCTCAGCTGTTTTAGAAAGTCTTCCTCAAAGCAACCTGCAACTATGGCATGAAAAAATCTATACAGTAAAAAGTATAACTTAAAAGTGAAAGCCACATAGTATTTAAAAAAAGCATATTTAAACACTTCTTGGTATACTGAAGCCCAGAAAAAGAAAGACAGCTCAACCAATTTTGCCTAGGAATGAATATGGAGATTTTACTACTGATGTCAAGTTCAATTTCATTAATACCTTGAGTGAGAAAAAAAATTTTTTTTAAATTACAAACGAAACATTTATTTAGCCCCCTTGTCCCCCATTATCATAAAGGTAAAAGGAGGAGAAAGAAAGCACATTCAGATTTGCAAGACTCTGTTACTATTATTATTCTAATAAAAGTAGACTTAAGTCTACATAGCACCTGTTTTTCAGTGTGTTCTACTTAATAAGTCTGATATTAACCTTATAAGGCAGAATATGCTTCCTTTGTTTTCGTGTGAATAAGGGGGAGGTTTGTCTCAGGCATTTTTGCAAACCACTTTCTTGTCCTGGACTCAAGCCTCATTCATTGATTGTTGCCTTGGTAACAGATGTTCTCTCTGTCCTTCAAGGCCATCCTCTTTACTCACAATATTACTGCTCTAAATTCCCATGCCGTTTGGATTTCCTGACTATGATTCATTGTTCTATATATGCCTACTAATTTTTTTATCAACATAGTTGAGGAAACTACACATGTTTTGCTTTTATAAAGACAGTTTAATTGTGTTGTAGGAGACAATATCCAAGGATAAAGAGCTGGGCATATCATACTAATTCATTTTTAGTGGCTACATTGAATCACACTAGTGCAAACCACTTAAGGAGAGCCCACGTCTGGCTACTGCCTCAAAATATGTGTTATCTCTTCATTTCTGGCATAATTATCTGCCCTAGGTATATTCTGTCTTGAAATAGGCTTTGAAACCAACATACCTAATTCTTGTAGCTAACCTTTGATGTAGCAGTAGAGTGGACTTTAGTTCCTGTATCTGGTTGGGGTTTCCCTTAGTGCGAATTTAAACCACCAAATTAATCATATAGGAACCAGTATTTTCATTTGTGGAGGATTTTACTGCTATGCTAGTCCAGTTTTCAATACACCTCATCCTGTTTCAAATAGCCAAAAATTCTTGGATAAAGCCTTCCTTAGTGTTTATAACATCCATTAGGAGTCTTTATATCAAATTTAAGAAGATGGTAGTTCTGTTCTAGTCTAGCTTCCGTATCCAAATCCTGATAGCTTTGTTAAGCTTGGCTTAGTTTCCCTTGTCTCATTTCTCAGAGACATAATGCATTGCCAGTTTGACCCAGATCTCATTCCCACCCCCCAAACTCATTATGTGGAGATTACATCTACAAATCCTTAGTTGCAGTAGATCAGGTCTTTGCTGGATTGGAAGCCTAAATTCAGAATGTTAATATGATGAAGTGGGACAGATTCCTCAGTTTTCATAACCTTCCATGATACCATTCCAAATTTCATGCTGTGTTTTGGAATTTTTATTGTGGCCTAAGAAGAGGTTTTATTTTGGTCTGTAAAATTTTATCCTGTTATAATCTTCATAATCTGATTAAAGGAATTTCTGTTTTTTCTCATCTGGCTGTGAAGCAGTTTGTGAAAGTTGTATAGTACTTTGTTTTTTGTCTGTGTGACAAAGTCCTTTAAGACCTTAGCTACCTGACCCATTTACTCTCTCAGAAGACAGTATTAGTCATTGTGATCACATCAGTCTGACATTCAGTCTGACATTCTAGTGAGCTCCATGCTTTTCTATGTCAGATGAATCTTACCTAATTTTCTGTAAGGAGAAAGTGAATCTGCGGTCTCCATCTCCCCTCCTGCTGAAAGCAGCCTCTCATTTTCACTTATGCTAAGAAGAGATCTTCCCTCTATTTTTTTCAAAACCAGAAAATTCCTTAGAAATAATTATGTATATGCTTGATATTCAGATAGCTTCATTTCTGACTTCAATATAAGAAGGATCCATGTTTATTTCTCTCTTATAATAGAAAACAGAATTTTTTTTTGCGGAATAAATCACATGAGCAATTATATTTGGACAGACAAATCCAGATTTGCTATTCCTTGAATCTGATGGCTTCATCAGCAGTGGGATCTCTCGTTAACATCAGTTGGGTGGTCACTTTATTACAGCCGCCTGATCTTAGCAGGGATTGTTTTCTTCAGAGGATAATTTGGCAGAGCACTTTTTTTCTCTCTTTTTTTTTTAATTGTTTACCAACCTCCTTGTATAGTAGCTTGCTACTAAGCTGTGTGTGTAAATCATAGAAACCATTGGTTATTTACCTTATAACTATCATTCTTAACATGGCCATCTGTGAATCCAAATGCCAACCATCCATCCTTCCGACCTGGTTTCAAGGACGGCATTGTCAGTATTAGCCTGTTGTGGCTTCTTTGAAATGGATGACAATGGCAGGAATCCTAATTTCACGTGCTGAATCTAGTGAAGGGAAATGGGCTTCCTATCAAAAGTCTAAGGTTCCAGAATGCTCCACGTACGTTACTGTGCATGTGCAGAACTCATACATGCAGATTCACAGATAACTACCTAAAGAACTGCAATTATAGGTAAGTAACCAGGTCCTTTGTTCTATTATTCTATAATAGTCATTATGTGTATCTGAACAATGCGTTTACAGTAGAGCGTTATATTTGCAAGGTGATAAAAAACGCTGCTTGGAATGAACATTGGGTTGAATCCAAGTTTTATTTCCCTGAATATTGTTCCCTGAAGAGATTTCCAACACTACACAAAGAATATTATGGGGAAGTATAAGAGAATAATAATGCAAGGGAAATTAGCAAATGTTGTTATACTGCCCAGGGAAGTGTTCTCCTTCTATAAATAGAATAAGCTTTTCCAATTGTGGAAGCAATCCAATTCAGTACATTTCACTATTGGTTATCTTTATCAGGTAGGGTTTACAAGGCAATCACATTTTTTAGTAATTTCTTTTACTAGTAGCATTATTTTATAATCGCTTTTCTGAATTTTCTGCGTTATTAGTGGCATATGGGAAAATGTTGCTAAATCAGAGGAATAAAATAAGTGATCTTTGTAGTTTCATTTTTAAAAGAGTTATGGTTTATTATTGGAAATATCAACTATTGGAAGACTAATGTATAAAACTAGATAAAGAATAATAAAATGGTCTTATTAAATATTTGAAAATTTTCTTTCTTTTCCCTGCCATATTCTCACAGCTCAGCTCATTTCATATGTCGCATTTCTCCATCCCACGAATTTCAAGCCCCAACATCTTCTGTACACTGAACCCTATCTCCCACTTCATCACCCACATGGATCCTAAGAAAGTGACCAGCTTTCCAAGGAGTCAATCAGCAGAGAGCCACTCTTCCTCTTCCTGGTCACCTTCCTGTAGGCAACTTCCTGTTATTCCCTCTGGAAACAAGTTTCCCCCTGTCATTCACATCTCAAAAGCACAACTCCAGCAGGTGAATGCATCTTCATTTTCATCAAAGCAACAAAAGCTTTACAGTTCGGAATTACTATGCAGGGCTGAGATTTGGTTTATTTGTCTGAGTAGGAAAACTGAAAGCTGGGAGGTACAGCTTTTTTGAGAAAGAGTCATTTTAAAGAAGTAAACTGTTTTAAGATGATAGCAAAATCTTCACAGGATAAATCAGAGTGAATCCACTAATTGATCTTTTATATAGAAGATATAATTATTTTTCAGAAGTTATGAATGACTTTTTTGTAGTTTAAAGTTTGGGGAATAGTTTCAATAAATAACACTCAAAATTAAAGCTGTTAAAATTAAAACTGATATATGTGATTGTTACATATACAAAAAAGAGAAAGAGGGCCTCATTTATTGATTGAGAAGATAAACATTTGCATGTTTCTTTTCTTTTAACAAGTAGAATGCTAAAATACATATTGTTCAAGACCTGGATGTTGATAATAGGAATCAGTAGTTTTATAACTGTCAAATGGAAAACTCCAATTAATACACACAATGCTCAAGCTTTCTTTCTTTCTTTCAGAAGAAGTCTCATAATTGATGTTATCCATGTTATTTTAACATAAGAAAATATATTTATATTAGTAAAGCAACTACTTACAATGATTATTAATAATTAAAAGTTAACGTTTAATTTGACTCCATCCCACCATAAACATTACCATATGTAAAATTTATTTCTGCATGTAACTTTTTGCTTTTTATATAAATTACCATTTCTCTCAATATAAATTTTTGTTTCTAATTGAATATTATTGAGCAATGATAAAAAGATCAAAAAAATATTCCAAAGGTCAACTTTTCTGTCAGTGAACAATGTAAGCCACATTTTCTATATAGCAAGAAGTAATCTCTTTACCTAGATTTCGTACATTTTTGGCCCTGGCTGTTTTTACCTTGTTTATGGTGAAAATGCAATTATTATTAAAAACTGATAGATATTTGTAGCTAATAAATAATGGCTATAATTTAAATGTCTCTATTGTAACCTCTCAGTTCTTTGGTGCTACGTTAATTTTTTCAATCAAATCAGTTTCGTATCTATTCAAAGAAAAGAATAGCCTTTTATGTGCTTTGTGGTAGCTGAGTCATTGAAATGTTGCAAAATCACTAAACCTTATGAGAATTCTGAATGCAAGAATCTATTGGAATTCAATACAGGATTGCAACTGAGTGAAATCATCAGGTTTTCCAGATTACTATCCATTATTATATTTTTCTTCTTTTCTTCTTTTATGGCATTTTCTTCCCCTTGTTTCTTCTTATCCTATTTGTATCTGTTTAAATCGAGTATGGAATATTTTTATTTTTGAGAACAACATTCCTTTAGGAGCCCTAAACTGCCAGTAAGTGGAACCAGAGCACAAATTAGATAGGGCTAATCCTTTTCTTTTTCTTTCTGTTGTTCCTTGATTTCATTGTTGAGCAACCATCTAGGAAATCTTGATTTTTGTAAAAAAAATGTGAGTATTTTTCTTTATACATTTTCATAACTTCCTCCTATTTTATCACATCAAGGAAATAGACAGTTTTTATTTATCCAAGACTAATTGACTTATCTTGCAATCCATAAAACAAGACATCTTTCAATTTGTTATTTAAGGGAATCTCTTTTTCTCTCACTTTTTCTCAAGTATTCAACTTCCAAATCTGTAGATGACCATTGAAAAAGCACTTAAAGCATTACATGTTCTGGTGTTTGTCATCATTGAATTGTTCTTATACTTCATGATCTTGTCTAAATTTGTTGTTTTCTACCTTCCTAGATAATCTCTTTATTTCTCAAACACTCTGTTTATTTTTATCTCTTCTTGATCCAGAGGGAAAACATATATCCATCTGCCAGCTTAACTTGGATTTTTCTTTTCATGCTTACTTTCATAACAAGCTTTTAAAAAACTTTTGGATAATAAAGTGATATTGTTGGTATATATTAGATTTTTTAATGTATCAAATCCCAATTTTGATTCCAGCTGTGAATTCCTCCAATTCTGCCATTCATACATTTATTGTGCACATTATGAACAGTATGCATCATCTGATCCACTTACTTATTCTGAGCTGTTCTGTTTCTCCAAATTCAGCTCTTAATAATTGTTAAGATTCTTCAAAAGAATAATCAAGTGTTTTGGCACACTATTTAACTGTCTTACGATCCATATTCTGGCATAACTCATGTAGTTGTTTCAGAAGTTCTTTAAGAAAACTTTCCTTGTGTTAGATATGAAAGCAGAGTCTTGGTTTGGTAATTTGCACATTCTTTTGAATTTCCTATTTTTGGTATAGAGATGCACATCAGTCTCTTCCAGTTTTCAGGACACAATGTTGTTCTGTATTGTTAACATTGTACAGCTAGTATTCTGAATTACCTTTCCTCTAACAGCTTTAAATAGTTCAATGAATCTGTTCTTTTTTATTTGGCAGCTGGTCTGTTCCTGTATTAGCTCAGTTTCTTGTAAAGTTGATTCTTAAGGATGTTCTCTTTCTGAAAATGTTTCTGACATTCGTAATCCGTTTTATAAAAGTTTTCAATATAGTTGTCCCATCTTATTTTACCCGCATTTACCATTTGTTATATCTCTTCTGGAATTACTGTCAGGTATTTCTTACTATTTGTTAACATCCTTGCTTAAGTTATCTTTTCCTTTATGGTTTAATAGTGGAATTTTGCATACACTTGTCATATATCTTTCATGCATGTATGCAAAGGAATATTTTGTGTTCAAGGAACTTGTCAGGAGGAGAGGATTTTTACAATTGAAGGCACTGATAAATGTCAGTGCCTAGTGAAGCAGGTAGAGGGGAAAGGCTGTGCAGAAAGATAAGTAGAAAGCAAATTGGGACAGTGATTATAGAAACAGATTCAGTAATAATCTGAAGCAGATGCGAGAAGTGTAGAGGATATAACAGACTATTTTTGCTCTAATGCAAAATAGTTTGATGAATGTTGTAGACAATAGGCAAATATTTAAAGCACAACAAACAAACAATAAATTATCTATGAATTAATCAGATTTTCTGCTGTGTATAGTGATTGCTCATTATTAAGTATCTTCTTATAACATTTCTTATTGGAAATAACTTCAAAATAGTTCATAAGATCACTTAGCCAGCAAATGATGACAATGATATCAAAAGACTGATACCATTGATGCTTATGGAATTTGTAGGTCATGTTTTCAATAATTCTCACTAAGCACCACCAATATATATATTTCTTAAAGACTGAAACTACAATCTGATGTATCTTTACACCAAAGTAAAATTGAGTTTTCAGTAAAGAGGTATAAGATTAGACTACTTAGGCCTGCCTCCTTGTAGCCCATTAAAACTTTAACAAGAAAAGGAAATAAAATAAAATAGAAGACTGCAAATACATTTTTACATTGTACTATTTAGAAATGAAAGTACATCAGTTAAATTAAAAGCATGTAAAAAGGACTAGCTAGAGCAAATAGAATAAGGTGGATAAAGACAGATACATTTAGAGAGGAGAGTAATAAGACAAGTGATTTTGATAAGAACAGTTTGAGTAAAACAAGCATCCTATTGTTAAGTGATCCCAAATTTGACTGAACACTTCTCTTGTTTTTCATTGTATTCAAGGTACAATGAAAAAGGAAATTAACTACTGTTTTGAATTTGATTTGATAATATATGGTGATGTGAAAAAACAAATTGAATAATTCATGGTCAACTCATTATTTAAATATTTTTTTACAGGTTACAATCCCCAGGCCGTCAATGGCATCCACACAGTCTACGTCTGAGAGTTTTCATTACGGGCAGCATCTAGACAGGAAAGATCTGGATCCTCGGGTTTTGGAACATATAGTTGAACTTTCCTCCCCTAAAGAGAATGTTGCTGCCTTGGTTGAGGCAAATGGTGCATTGACTTTTAGCAGCAGTAGAACAGATTTAGTTCTCAAATTAGATTGCAACCAAGGGACACTTGATAAAGATGTTGATGAAGGCATTGAAAATCAGAATAATAGCCAAACAAATTTACTTGAACAATACATGAAGAAACAAGAAGGAAGGGAAAACGTGGATCTTGTTGAAGGAATAGAAGACAAAGAGCCTTTCATTGCTTGTGAAGATGCTGTTGAAATACAAATTAAGGAACCCTGCTTAACTGCTTCAAGAAGCACAGAATCTGTTTTGGATGGACCGCAGGCTATTTCAGACCCAGAAGAACCAAGACCTTTGGTCAGCAGCTCCTTGCTAAATCAGGGTACAAAACAAGAATTACAGAAACCGTTAGCTGCTGAAACATCAGACGTTTTTCTGTCAAGAAGCACTGACCTATTTGCTTACAAACAGGAAAGTCAAGAAATACAAGTACATGAAAATGGCTTCCATGATGAGGATATTGATCATGCTAAGGAATTGCAATGCCAGCAAGTGAAACTTTCCACACTTTTGCATGAAAAGGAAAAAGAAGAGCAAAGTATTCAAAGAAATGGAGAACTAGTTTATTCTATTTCAGAGAATGAAACTTCTAGTCAGTCCAAAAAAGAATTAGTTAGATCGCCATTTGTAGCTAGGCAGAGTCGCATACCAGTTTTAGCACAAGAAATAGATTCCTCATCAGACTCTTCTCCTGTTTCAGCAAAGGAGAAGCTACTTCTAAAAAAGGCCCACCAAACAGACTTGGTTAGACTATTGGTAGAAAAGAGACAGCTCAGATCTTTCCTGGGTGACCTTTCAAGTGCCTCCGACAAGTCACTGACGGAAACCGCAGTAGCAGGTCCCATACCATTTTCAGAAGATGTATTGACCTCCTTTTCCAAATTAACATTGGACACTCATTTGCGGAGTCAAGTACAAGAGAGCTTTTTGTCATCAAATAATCCTCAACCCAGAAAGAGCAAAATACCAAGACCTGTATCTTGGACTACTACAGATAATATTAGCAGTTCAAACTCAGCTCAGTTTTTTCCTCGGCCACCCCCAGGAAGGCCACCATCAAGGCCTGGAGTAGAGGTTAGGTAAGTGCACCCATCTATTTAAGCAATATGAAGTATACATCTGTATAGTATAACACCTTACAAATTGCACAGTCCTTGTTGCTTTAATTATTTGGGAGGAACCACAAGTGCACATGCAAATAATTTTTTCCTCATTTAAAACTGAGGAAAGGTTTTTATGAATTAACATTTGTAATCTGTGGCTGAAGTGGATATGAGATACTAGATTTCTAAATGTTTTGGTTTTTAGATTTGAGTTATATAATTCTAAGGGGATGATAAGAATTGTTTAGCTCTATGTGGAAAGTTGAATATAAAAACACTGATTCTTTCATTTTTATAATAAGCCCTCTGTATTGAAATCTGTAGTGTATGTCAGTAATATAAATGTCTATTCAATTATATTTTAAAGGCTGTACTTAATAGTCAGAAAATTTAACCTATAGCTTCACTGTAACATATCTTTTGATAATGTTGTTAGTATATACATTATATTTTCTATTTGCTGTAATGCAAACATTAAAAACAACAAAATGAGATTTTATTTAAAATAAGTGAAAGTGGCTTGGTTAGCAGAAAATAGAAATAAAATACGCTGTGTTTATATTATATAATACAGTCAGTAAGTTACGATTTTATTGTTGTGACTAGGTGATAACATAGCAGAACTTTATTTAATTTAATTTATCACTTTTACTTGCCTGACCATCTCATAGGAGCCTGATTTCGGGCAGCATACAATAATAAAAAGACTTAACAGACTTAAAATGAAATAAAATGATAATGATGATAATGATAATAAAAATGCAACTTGCTTAAAAATGTGCCACATGCAAATAAATTAAGCTGAACTAAACTAGTGCTACAGTTTGGAAATTCGAAGTGTATTTTTGAGTTCAAAAGAGAACACAGCACTTGGATGACTTTTGGAGCATTCATGATGTAGTTTGTGCGTCCATTCTGGCCCTCTTAGCAGCTTTTGATATCATCAACCAGTTGTGGGGACTGGGAGTGGGGTACACTGAATTGCAGTGGTTCTCTTTCTTTCTCCATGGCTGCTACCAGTCAATGCTAGTAGGGGAAAACAGGTCCAGCCCTAGAACCTTATTATCTGGGATGCCTCAGATCTCAAGTCTCCTCCTTCCTATTTAGCATCTATGTGAAGGTATTGGGAGACATCATGCATCAGCATGGGGTTTAGTATCTTCAGTATGCTGATGATACCCAATTATACATTTCTACCCCATGCTGCAGAAATGATGCTGTTCAATTGCTGGCTCAACCCCCGGAGCTGTAAAGGCCTATATGAGGAAAAAATAGGTCTGAATCAATCCTAGCAAAAGAAATTGTTCGTGGGTTTTTGACCCTCCGGTATCTGGAGAATTGACATTTCTGACTCTTGATGGGATAATATTCCCTTGCACAGATTTGGTCTGCAATTTGGGGTCCTTTTGGACTCATGGTTCTTGCTGGAGGAGCAAGTGACAGCTGTAGCCAGAAGTCCTTTAAACAGATCTGCCTTTGCACCAATTGCACCCATTCCGGGACTGGGAGATCTTGCTCACAATCACTGATGCCTTAATCACCTCCTGTTTGAATTGCTGCTACATGGAGCTTTCCTTGAAAATTATACAGAAACTGCAATTGGTCCAGAATGCAGTGGCATGCAGAGTTTTGGGTGTCCTGTGGTTTCTTTGAGCAATATAGTACTGCTGCTTGAGCTGCACTGGCTTCCAGTTGCTTTCTGGATGCAATTCAAAGTGCTGGTTATTTAATTAATTTATTTTTATTTTATTTATTAAATTTACATGCTGCCCATTTTCTGGATAAGGTGACTCTGGATGGCTGTCATACATGGCACAAGGCCTGGTTACTTGGAGGACAGTCTTGCCCTGAGGTTATCTGCTTATCCTACTAGTTTAGATAGTATGAATGTTCTCCTCTCTTAAATACCACCTCAGTGATAGCCAAAGTGCCGCCAAAGATCAGAGAGCCACCTACCCTTTAAGCCTTCCAGAAGGTTGTGAAAACATGGCTCTTTCCTCAAGCATTGGGCTAGAATGGGAGATTTAACTATGAGGATTTTTGATCTGGAATATGGGGAAAAGGTATGTTTTTAAGTATGTTTTATGGATTATTGTGAGCTGCCTAAAATCATTGTATGAGATAGGTGGCTGTATAAGTGTTGTGAATAACATAAACTAAATAGCAAAAGTAGCAACCTGATTGCTAATAAGTAGAATTGCATGTGGAAAAGGGTCATTTGGTTCTTTTGCCTCCAACTCCTTAGGTATATCATCAGTGTTTTCCTGCTAATCTCATTATAGAATTATGTCTTCCACTTGACCAGCACCGTAGGAACAAAGGTGCTGTTTCATTGAATGTTTTGCAAAATCGCTCTTTGAGATATGCTACAGGCATAATCTGTAAGTAGTGGAATGTAAAAGCCTTCTGTAGTGGAACACTGGGAATATTCGCCAAATACGGATAGTCCGCTTTAAGCAACCGTACTAAAATCATGTGATCATGTCTATGCTTACAATTTTACACAGAAGAAAAACTTCTAAGTTAAATAGACTTACTCTGGTAGTTACATAGCTAATCAATTTAGGTCCCGGAACACAGGCAATGAAACAAGAAAAAAACCCTCCCCCAGCCTCCTCCCCCCCCCAGGTGGCTGCTTCGGAAC
>JANHFT010006619.1:35981-63804 GCA_032467955.1 Pseudoxenodon macrops | reverse complement strand
CAGGCAGAGGCAGATTTTTTTCTTGTTTTCCTCCCCAAAGGTTAGGTGCGTCTTATACTCCGAAAAAATATGGTAATTCATTTCTGTAACAAGTGGCAGAAAAATTATAGTATACGAGACAAACGTTTGGTCCATTGATTCCCACCCATATAATATAAGTAACAGGATTTAAATATGCAGGGTTGTTGAAAGCTTTCTAATTTCTCACAGTACCTTGACAATTCAAGATGGACTCTTAACAGAGATCCTTAGACAGGAAACAGATTACCTAGGGGGAAGACATTGTTTTGGACTATTTTCAACTGAGCAGTAGCCTTCATATTCCCTTTCCCATGTAATATCTGAGCTTTGTCTGAAATATTTCAGATGTGGTTACAGTACAAGTTACCTTCCTTTTAACTTTAAAAAAAAACCTTCAGGATAACTCTTATTGTAGATCAGGCAGTTACTAAGACAATAAATAGATCATATGTCTTCCACTTGCAGAAGGACATGCTACATATTTGAAGGAAGAACATTGCTATATTTTGTGGATGTTAATTGACTGTGTGTTTTTTCCATGTTACTTGTGCCAAAGTTCATTGCCTCAGTTTCAGGCAATGTCCAGCAGCCTTTTAATGCCAATCTTGGTGCAAAAGATAAGAGTCACGTCATCAGTATATATTAGAATTGAGATTTTGCATCTATTCAGTGAGCGAGAAAAAAAGCTTTGTGATTCCATAATCATTATAATATCATTAGTGTAAAAAATATATAGGAAGGGAATGACAGCTTTGCTTAACATCTTTCTTCAATGATATATGTATATCATAGATATATAACACAGACTTAGGTTGCATGTTAGATGATAGTTTTATATAGGTAAAAAGTTAAATATAGGAAGTCAGTTATACTAAAATTTTCAAATGTAACCAAATAAGAAAACAGTTAAAATATGTCAAAAATAAGTCACAAAAGCTCCAGTTAAGCAGCAATGTTAACACAATCTTAAAAATATAGATGGTTAAACTTTAAAAGTCAGTTATGAATAATGATGGCTTTTTTTTGTTCAAATAATCTTTGATTTTGGATTTCAAAAAGAAAATCATAACATATCGGTAGTGTCCTTACTGTATTAACAATATTTGTTCTTTTTTCCTATCCATCAAATTATCAGAGCTTATATAGATTCATATAGGAGACGAATTGAACAGATTTATTTCCTATTTATTTATTAATTTTTAATGCTGCCCAACCTTGAGAAGATTTCAGGTTAGGGGTGTCAAACTGGATTTTTTCGAAGGCTGGATCAGCATTGTAGTTCTCCCCCATGGGCCGGTGGGTTGGGTAGGTGGGGAGTTGGGACGGATGCTCCTACAGCACCCTGCTGGCCAAAATGGGGCAGGGGGGGTCCACGTGCACCTCCCGTGCCTTGTTTTCACCTTCCATGGTCTCCAAGCACTCTGCTGGCTGGTTTTTTGGCTGGTTTTTGGCTAATTTTTTGGCTTTTTTTTGGCTGGTAGAGTGCTGCAGGAGCCCATGGAGGGTGAAAACAAGGTGCGCCCCTCCCCCTGCACGCAGCCCGTTTTAGCTCCCAGAGGGACCAAGGGCCAGTCCTTTGATATTTTCAGGCTGGCTCTGGGGGCCGGATTTAAGCAGCCCATGGGCCGGATGCGACCCGCTGGCCTTGAGTTTGACACACCTGTTGTAAGTAATATAAAATAAGCAACAGGACCACCTGAACAAAATTGCATCAATAATATTTTTAAAAAACAGTTGGACTCCAGGAACAGCCTAACCAGGAACAGAGTTAGGTTTTAAGAGACTTCTGGAACACTTGAAGAGTGGGCGCCTTATGTATCTCTAAGAGGGATACCGTTCCACAGGGGATGAACCAACAGAAAAGGAATACTTCCTTGTTCCCATAAGATGACAGCATTTAACTAAAGGGACTTGGATCATATTTACTCTACCAAAGCATATTAGACTAGCAGAAACAGTTGAAAACTTGAAAAGCTCTACAGATGATGATCAAAACATCCGGAAGCTACGGTAACTAGTAGCCAGTGTAGCTCAAAAAGCAGCAATGACACATGGACATAACAAAGATCTCTATTATTTCTTGTGCACTGCATTTTAGAGCAGCTGTAGCTTCTGAATTTTCTTCAAGGCAGCCCTGTGTAAAGAGAAGTGCAGCAATCCAATTGTGAGGTGACTGTTAATATAATTTAAACATTTTAAAGCCTAACTTAAGTTGAATATGGAAATACATAAAATATATGTAATATGACATATCCTGCATTAAAGAACAGAATGCAGAAATGACAAATTTCTTTTTTCTTTTCAAGGTTGCGGAGGTACAAAGTGCTAGGAAGTAGCAGTTCTGATTCAGACCTGATCTCCCGCCTGGCTCAGATCCTTCAGAATGGATCTCAAAAACCACGAAGCCCTTCACAATCTAAGAGTCCAGGATCTCCACATAGCCCCAAGACTCCACCCAAAAGCCCAGTCATTCCCAGACGCAGTCCCAGTGCCTCCCCTAGGAGCTCTTCTCTGCCCCGTACTGCCAGTTCTTCACCATCTCGGGGTGGAAGGCCACACCATGAGCAGAGAAGTTCATCCCCACATCTTGGAAGGAGTAAATCGCCTCCTAGTCTTTCAGGCTCTTCATCTTCCAGGAGATCCTGTCAACAAGAGCACTGCTACAACAAATCTAGCAAAAACGGTCTGAAAGGATCTAGTAGCTCTTGCCATCACTCTTCTAGCATTAAACTTCCCACTGGGAAGAACAAATCAGCCAATAAACTTAGCAGATAGGAACTGAATCTTGTCAGTGTCAACCCCCCCTCTCCATTCAATCTAATGCATGTTGTGTCTGTGTACTATGTATTTAAAAAAAGGGACCGTCTTCAAAGATTAGCATTTATCCTGACTTTTGAAGAAAAACAACTTTTAAGAAGAATTATTTATATGGCTCACTTTGTATAGGAGTGGCCAGGCATTGCCCAAGAAAGGGCAGCAAGCAGATCAGGGAAGCTGGAGAGTGGAGATGAAGCAGCCAGAAAGTCTATCTGGAATCACATTGTTTGGGAGATTAGTGTTTTAATATGATTTTTCTTTCCTTTTTATTTATTAAAACAATAAGCTGACTCTAGATTTTCATCAAGGAAAATTATAAAACCTGAAAGAAATGTACTGGGACACTACTATACTTGAGGTTTAATCAGCTGCTATGTTTTTAAAGATTTTAAAAAGCACATTATTTGGGACAGCTTATTCTACAAAGTCTTTTGTGTAATATTGGCCTTTTTCACAAGCTATTTCACTTTGTCCATTGCCCACATTCCTTCTTGATTGATAATTATCTTATCAAAAGAAAAAAAGTATTTATACAATTGCACAGGATTACAACCCTGTATTTTAAGAGGTTGAGGTAACTGTACTTACTTATATTTACAGATCCCAAAGCGTCTATTATCTGATTGGGTTCTGAGCCATTTGATTACTTAACTTTATTAATTTCTAGGGCCAGTTCCAGTTATAAAATAAAAGTCAGATAATCTTAAATTATGGTAGAAATGCAAAGGGTTTGGGATCATGTAACATCTTTATAGTTACATTAGAATGCAATCACTTCTCAGGGCATCACTGAGAGAGCCAGTGTAAAACTTAACTAGAATATTTTATCTTTTATGAAATACTTCATTCACTTAACTTTACTATAATGTTCATCTCCAGTGTTATCAAACTGAAGAAGAGGTGAAATGTTTACAAATTTAAACTTGAAACTTCATCCTTAATCTAGAAGAAAATTGAAGCTTTAAACTTCTTTATAAAAGTGACTGAAGTATGCTAGAGAAAATTAGCAGATCCTTTATTTTCTCTAGGAGGTAATACTTCCTAGGATAAAGTTACAGGACTGTGTTTGAAATGTTAAAGTCTCTAATCCTATATTGCATAGAAAAAAGTAGTATGCGCATTTCCCAATATGTACAGAGCCAATACCTGACCAATAGTGCTATATCTATGAAAGGGGATCACAGCATCTTCATGATTTTGCCATAGTGTAGAATGTATATGGTAGATTCCCTCTGACATCCTCCAAAATATGTTTGATTTGAAATATGGAAAAGAAGACTTGTGTTTAAAGATAGTCTTCCATTCCCCCAAAATATTACTTACTGAATAAGATTGGCAAGTTCTAGTTTTCCCAAACATAGGTGTGATTGATTTAGATTGCCAGATTCAGTAATCAGTGATGGAATGGAATACAATGCAGAATGTAAAGTAAGTATGACCAGTTCTTTAAATGGAGATCTGGATTAGAAGAAGCTAAATATAAGTGGAACTTTGGCAATTATTGATCTGCTTGTTGTAGTCATCATACGCCTTAGCCAGCATAAATTCTTTTTAATTTAATATTTTATTTGCTGCCAAAATTATAACTCTGGATAAAAAAGGGAACATTTTCTCTGTGAGCTTAACACACTTCTAATGCTGCATTTAAGCTGCACTGAATTCTCTTGTTCTGTCAGAATGTGTTGGAAGTTTTTTACTCTTAAATATGTATTTTCCCCCATAAGTAATGTAGCACAGTGTGGAATCGTAGCCTCATTCAGGTTTCAAGCACTACAGAGGGAGTGCACTAGCTGGAGCATATTTCCTATACTTTGAAAAACTGAATGATTTAAAAGATCTTTGTATTATATTGTATAATAGGTGCTATATCAATAATTGCATGTTCTTATAGTAAGTTATATATTATAAATATTTATAAATATATACATACATACACATATATGCTTCTATATACTTTCCTGATTTTCCCATTACATTTGTAAAATTATGGACCACAAATCATGCTGTTTTCTTTCAGTTACGTGCCTGAATTATATGCCCTTGGCCTTGTTATTCCTGTTTGCTGGCATGCACAAAGCTGAATATATTTCATGCTCAGTTCAGAACAGAAAGAGTACTCAAAATGGAGTTACTTGGCAATTCAGTGTTTCGTATCAGCATTGACAGTTTACTTTTACAATTCTGAATAAAATGGAAGGACTTTGAGAAACTATGTGTTTAATAGCCAAGGTCAGTGTAGGGTCTTAATTTTGTCTTTTCATCCTCTTTCTGTATCTTTCTAACCCCTTATGAGAACTATTTCTGTTAAAGTGTCTGTCATGATACTGTTGGTGATAAATAGATATGTGTGATATAAAAAAAGTCAAGACTTTCTCTTCATCTTGCCTTACCAGTTTTTACCCCAGGTTCTCTACTTGTTGCAACAATGCAGGGACTCTCTCTTTAGGCTACTGACAGTAAAAAAGTTAGTTAAAAAAAACATTTATCAGTTCTATAGAGATACATTCAACCAAGTACGTTATTCCAATAATTAAGGTGCTTGAAATATTCTACATGTTCAGCTCTTTTCCAATAAGTGCTTCCAGAGAATGTATTGTGAAGCTGTATAATTTGAGTTGATATAAAAAACAACAAAGCTATATGATTTTTTTATTATAATTCCAGTTTGGGGGATTGATATCAATCCATCTGGTTTCTCAAGTCCAACTTTAAAAAGACTTCTTTTACATATAACCATTTTTAAATTATTTGCATAATCTGAAAGGTTATATATACACCTAAGAATAATATTTCTAGAAAGTCCCTGGAGGAACTCCATGTCCAGAGCATCAGTATTATAAGAACAGTTTCCCTTGCATGTACGGAGATGCATATCCCAAAGATTTATTTTCATGCTTTGCTGTCAGGGACAAAACAATATCTATTCTATGCATTAACAAAAAGAATGTTGTAGAAATATTATACATTTCTCTTACAAATGGTATATGTATCCCAATATTACTGTAATGTTCAGATTCTTTTATGTTAAAATCATTTGTATTTCTTTTCATGTTGTAGAAATGCAAGGAGGCATGTTCCAGACTAAATGGTCATTGTGGAAAGCACAGGTTAATGTCAATGTGTTTTTAATGTATTGAGTGGATTCACTTTTTAGGTTGTTACTCTGCCAAAACATAACCTAATAGTTATTAGAAAACCAATGGTTTATTAACAAAGCTTTAAATTATTGTAATAGACTACTATCATCACTCATCTTTCTGTAGTAATCAATGATTTTGTTACTAATGTGCATTGTTCTTTTCGCAATATTTACTGCTTCTGGAAGCAAACCAAAAAAGTATTGTGAGTTAATCTTGATTACAATACCTTTAGTTAATAAAATAATTGTGCTCGTAACTTTGAGAAAGAATGTATTAATCTAGTTTGTCTCGAATAGTAAGTTTCAAGATTAATATTAGTAAAAGACAAGACAATTAATATGCATGGTTTAATCTGAATAAGCAAGTCCTGCCCTCCACAGCTTGAGCAAGAATAAGAAATGTTATTTTTTATTCTTTCTGTAGAGTTCATAGAACATTTAGCCAATTAAACTCAAGTGAGAGCACCATCTAGCCTCATTCAGACCTGCTCTGCAGTATGAATGATCAGCTCTGTTGATATACTGGCTCTGGCACTGTTGGTGCTGTGCTGAAAAGTTACTGCTTTAGGATTCTACATTATCCTGGGGTTTTAGCAAGAATTTAAAAAAATATTCCTGCCAGACTGTTGAGGGTTGGTTGGGGGTGGCAGTGGCATAATGTTTTAGAATTAAAGGTACATTGAAGGCACGTTAATCCTTACATCGTATTTTTGTCTACAGTGTAACTGTACTGCATGGAACTAAAAGCAGCTGAAACTTAACATCTGTAATGTTTTTGTAGGCAAATGCATACTCTTAGAACAAAACAAACAGATATTTTTACCTTTGCATCAGAGATAATTTGTCCATTTATATTGTATTTGTATCAAAAACATGGAGCTCCAAGTGTAGTCTTCTTTGCTTAGGTTTCTTAAATGTCAACAAAATGCCTTGACATTTTGTTCTTGATAGTGTTCAGAAGTTAAATTTGGTTGGTCATCTTTCTCTTCCAGTAGGACTCCTCTAATCAGAGCTATAGGTCTTTGCTCTTAGAGTTTCATTAGATGTAGTTCTCTAATAGCTCAGCTGCTTCCTGCAATAAATATAAACAATATAAACAATGCCAGTTGTCTATTCTGTAATAGTAATCCGTGTATAGAAAAGCAGTTTCCAGAAGACAAAGAACAATAATTTTAATATATGGATACCGAATGATATAGAGTATATACTTTTTAAGACCCTTAAAAGTGTGAAAGAGTGCCTGCATTTTTCAAAATCTATCCATCATCTTAAAATATTGCTTTCACATCATCTTTTTCTGCTGCAAGTAAAATATCTTAATATGGAAAAATAAGGACAACTGGTTTATATCTTAGAAGGAAAAATCTTTTTACATACTTAGATTTAGAATGGAAAATTAAGATGGTTAGTCTTAGCTGGTATGTTGTCAACTATGCTATGTTAGCTATGCTATCTTCTCTAGTTATGATTATTTAATGTTTGACATTAGGATTAATTCAGTCTTTTCTTTAGGTAGCATTGATCTTCTAGCGCCAGTCTTGCTTAGAGAATGGATCCTCTGACCGTCCTGTCTTAAGAGGTTTCTTAAGTTTGAAGAGCACCTTTCAATTCAACCATAAGAGAATCCAATATGATGTTCCCTGCTGTCTTTTCTTTTAGTATACCATGAATTTTGCTGCTGAGGTGTGGAGGGGGGGTGAGGACATTCCTACATTAGGCAAGTCATGAGGAAAACATGCAGATCCTGCGAACTGCATTAACACCTCAGAGACAACTTGAATGAATGAGATCCCATGTCTATAATATATTGTCTGCTTTGTTTATGAGTCATGACTAATAATAGCTAATAGATACTTCCCTGAATTGATTGTGTACTCAACTAGATAATCTGACTGCACAGTCTCTTCTGTTATTGTATATTAAATATAAAACAAAACACTAGATTTCATGCTTATGGTTCTTGTTTGTATAATTTTTTTGCTTTACCAGTTATTTTTTTCAAGGAAAACAGGTTAAGGCGATAGGTGAGCCCAGTCCTCAAATCAGATGTATGGAGACATTTGTTAATCTGCATACATTTTAACCACCAGTTGACTAACAATGTTCATATGAACAGAAATATACATGTAACGCTGCTTTTTCTACAAGTTTTGCTTTCTATTTCAGATACTCATTCATATAATTATAATGCAATAGGCTGTATGTTGAGAGAAAGAAACAATAAGAACTATCTGGTCTTGTGTTTTTTTAAATTAGCGATAGTTTCATTACTTCAGTACTATTAATTGTTCTAGTAACACTAATAATGGTAAACCTTAAAACTAGAAAAACAATAATGGCAAACCCTTAAAACTAAAAAAATATTTCAATTTAACGTCTGTGGGTGTTTAGATGAGCAAGTTGTTTTTATGAACACGGTTCAGCTTGCTTATAGACAGTTCAAAGAAAGTTATTCCTTTTCTACTGCAATAATTTATCACAAGGACATTTTAAATGTAGAAAGCACTATGATGGGATACAGAGAGAATCTAAGTAATGATATATTCCTTTATATCTCAAAATTTCACACAATTCTCTGTGCTCAGGTTACAATTCAAAATACTTCTTTTTGCTAGTAAAAGGAGCTTATTATCACACTTTAATGGGAGTGATCATTTGAAAAGAAATTTCTTCAAAATTTATTAAAGTATGTGAATTTTTAAATTTACTTCTTAGATTGTAACAGGAACTTTGCTTTGATAATTGTTGGCTTTTGTTCATCTTAAATTTCAGCCTTCTGCCTTAATTTTTCACTAGGAATATTAGGTTAGGTCGAGACTAATTTGCCAGCGGGACTGTCTCAGAAATTACACTCTTTCTGTTGAAAAATGGAGGAAAGCAAAAAAAGATTGGGGGTCAGATAGAATATTACAGGAAGAGAGGAATTAGTGAAGATTCTCTCCTCCCTATTTATTCTTCAGAAAGGAAAAACAAAACAAGGAGAATAATGCCTCATCCCACTAGGTTGTGATTTCTCAAACTGGCATAAATTAGCACAAAAGTTCCTAAATTATTTCCTATTAAAATAATTGGAAGAATGAATTAAGGAAACAAAAAGTCAATTTGGCAAGATTTTCTCTCTTAAAACCTAGAAGATGGACTGTATAGTGCTAAAACAAGTATCTCTCCCCTGTATATAGTTGCTGCTGCTAGGTAGAAATAATTTTCAGGGGCCAAGAATATGGATTGATCTTTTCCATCCTGGAGCAGAACAGGAACACATAAATAGTCCATTGGGGATTAATCTTTGCTGAATTGTGTCTATGTTTTGTGTGCTCATATTCAAGTATTTCATTTCAGTTTGGCATAAAGTGGGAGCCACTGAGCCTTTCCCACTTCTCTCTTCTTTGCAAAGTAACAGCTTAGGTCTCAGATCTGAGGTGTTTCAGCTATCTGGACCAGTACAAAGGAGAGTAATATTAATGCTATGTTGACAGGTAAAAGCTTGTTTTAAAAAGGACATGTTGCAGAATTGCTCGTATTCTCTAAAATAGGTTCTCTAACCTCCGGTTGCATGTTGTTCCTCAGTGATCAGAAAGTGAATATCTAAATCTTTCTCTTTATTAGTGAATTATTCATGGCCTGTTACATTTTATGTTTTGCCTTTATTGCAAAAAATATATATTAAAATCTAAATAAATTAAAATTAAATTTCAAAACCAGGGGTGACCATATTAATTTGAAAATTCTCAACAGTCTGACTTTTGTTTTAAATTAGAAAAGCCATCCGTTATTTATTCAGAAAATACTATTTAAAGGATAATACAATGAATTGAGATTTAAAAATATTCTGGAGAGGTAACTTAGTAGCATCAAGAATTTCAAACTTTTCTTTCCTTGCGTTCAGACTTCAGATTAGAGGTCTTGCCATTTTTGCTCAGTCATTCAGAAACAAGGTATTGACAATGGTGTCTTTATAATGCTCATTTGTACATAAAGATGTAGTTATTTATTTTACCCCATTTGTATCATATCAAGTTTTTGTAAATGTTTTGAGTTCTGTTTTTAAATTATTTTGTATTTTATTTTTATAAACTGGTTCTAAATAAAAATCATTCAGCATGCAAACAACATTGACTAGATTTGTCATTTTATTTTTAATGGAACTCATCTAAAATAGTTTTGGATATAATGTATATTGGAACAAGCTATGAAAAACAATATTTTCTCTTCTCTGGAAAATGGAACTGGTGCTGAAAAGAGGAATGCAGATCTGTGAAAGATCAGCTTTGAAATGTCAATAATTAATGCAGCATTTTAATAAACCTTTTCTACAGTGATGAAATAAATATGAATAAATATTGATGTTTTTCTGCTTGCTCCATTTCTTGGTAGCACATCCAACCAATTACTGTTGGGTTCACCATATCCCTATTAATAGAGCTTGGTTGTACAGGTAGTCCTTTACTTACAACCACAATTGAATTCAAAATTTTGGTTGCTAAGCAAGACAGTTAAGTGAGTTTTGTCCCATTTTACTTTTATTGCCACAGTTGTTAAGTGAATCACTGCAGTTGTTAAGTTAGTAATATGGTTGTTAAGTTAGTAATATGGTTGTTAAGTGAATCTAGCTTCCCCATTGTCAGAAGGTAACAAAAGATGACCACATGACTATGGCACACTGCAACCGTCATAAATATGAATCAGTTGCCAAGCATCTGAATTTTGAACATGTGACCATGGGGATGCTACAACAGTCATAAGTGTGAAAAACGGTCATGAGTCACTTTTTTCAGTGCCATTGTAACTTCAAATGGTTACTAAATGAGCTGTTGTAAATCAAGGATTACCTGTATTTTGTTTTTTAAAAAGTTTTAGAATGCAGTGTCATGCCCATAAAATAAATATAAAACATATTTATTTTTTAAACATCAAATATTTTTTAAACATTAAATATTTTAAATCTAGGGAATCAGAAAATCAGAATTAAAAGTATTTAGATAGTAAATATCAATTAATTGTATATTTAAATATTTAGCAACAAATAAGTATGATTATATTTCTGTGTAATGTACTGTTATTTTGGACACTTGGAATAGCTATGCATAAGGTTCCTGAGCATTATCAGGGTGTGTATACTGATGTGTAGTATATCAGATTTCTACTGTAAAACTGTCCCTGTTTAATCATTCACACATTATATAATCTACCCATGAAAGTGAAAAATAAACAGGGCCAGAATAATAGTAACAAGTTAAACCCATTTGACAAAACAACTGCATATGTCAGTAGGTCACCATGACCTATTGTTATCTTAGGAAAGGTCACATTGTTTTGCAATCTTTGAATTACTGTCTATACCTGTATTGAACCATTCATGCTAGAACAGCCGACTTACTACAGTGGTGTACAGGAAGTGAGCCTTGTATGAGAACAAGATGCCAACTCCGTTTTCATACTTAATTTGGCAACACCCTTGAGTAGCAAAGGTTTAAACACTTCATCTTCCATTATTAGCAATGTTCTACTGTGTATTATATAGCAAAACTTAATTGTGTAAATAAATAAATGAACATACGGTAGATCTCAGATCAGATATGGCAACATGTGGGAAAATCTTTTAACTTCACACATTATCATATTTTCTAGTGGCATAAAATAGGAGTAAAAGACCACAATATATAAAGAAATTCAGTAATACAAATGGAAAGGATTTGTTATCACACTTACCGGTATATGCTGTTCATTTACTAGGGTCAGATTTCTTGAATGTACATGATTAATGGTTTATGTATGGTGGTCTTAATTCTGCCAGAAGATGGGATACGGTATACTGCAACCCTAATTTATGCTCCAAGACCCAAGGGCAGACTTCTTTGCCTCTGACACTAGTCTATACTTAATTTTTTTTACTAATATTTTAATAAAAGACAATTTTACAATTGTGTGTATGTGTAAATGTATGTGTGTGTACAGTATGTATAAATGTTTACACACACACACACCAGTGTAAAAATTAGTAAATTTGTGTTTATTAATATTAAAATTAATTAGATTACATCATTCCACCTTTGAGACGGGGTGGGGGTCTAACCCTTTACTAATTTGTGGACTTCAAGATGGCTGGCTGGGGAACTCTGGGAATTGAAGACCACAAGTCTTAAAATTGTCAAGGTAAGACATCCCTGTTTTAGACTAACAAAATATTTACAACTGCAAGAATAGGACAAGAAAAATTCACAGGAAGGCAGGGATGCAGGAAAGATGTTATTTGTGGCACATTTTTTTCTGGTAAAGTATTTGGAATATTTTCTTGTTTATTATACTTGTCACATTAAAGCAAATCACTTGCCTACAAATATTCATATAGAATCAACTCCATCTTGAAGATTTAAACTGGTGCTGTTTGTATGCAACTTCAGTATGATTGGAAAATTGCATATTTTATGACAAAAATACTTTGAAGGAGAGTTAAAGGAATCATACTTTAAATAATACATACTTTGAGGCAAGCCATATTATCAGAGGATTTTCTGAAGCCTGTAATAATAATTTGCCTCAACTGCTGTATCCAAAACAGAGATAGCTTAATTAATGGGAAACCACTTACCTCAGAATGGTACCGGAATAACAGCTCCTTTCTATTGAAATAGAAACTTAAGAACCTAGTGCTAATATGAATAAAGATTCAAGTTGATTCAGTATGTATCAAATCATTATGTAAAATTTGCTGTATGTCTTTGGCTGGTCCGAAAAGGATTAGTTGACCTTTAGAAATCAAACTATGTAAATATATTTTAATAAGTAGTTATAGAGTGGACAACTACTTTTTTTTGTTATTGCGTTCTGAATTGCAAGGTTATTCCAGCACTTACAGTATCTTACATAAAAGAATAATAGTACTATTTTTCCCCTTCTGTTCATTTTTTCCAATTCTCGGAATCTATTCAGACAAAGCTCTTAAGTTTTCTTGGCAAAAGTTTTCGCAAGTGGTTTGCCATTGCCTCCTTCCAAGGGTTGAGAGAAAGTGAATGGTCCAAGGTCACCCTGCTGGGTTCATGCCCAAGAAGGACTAAAATTCCCGGTCTCCTGGTTTCTAGCCTGATAACTTAATCACTATACCAAACTGGCTGTCAATGGTAATAATAATGGGCCACAAAATACATTTTTTCAATTTGAACACTTGAAGATTTATAATCTATTTTTGCTAATTGTTCAAAGTCTGATTTGATTTGTGATTACAACAAAGAGTATAAATAATATAATGCTATTGTATTACCTGTATTCAAACCTGAGGATGACTCTGTATGCATGTCCTGTAAAAATTCCTTACACTTCAAAGAAATTGTCTCTGACTGATTAAAAATGAATGTTTTAAAAGGTAATTGTATTATCCATAAACATCCAATGGTTTAATATGAAGCAATTTGAAATTAGGCATGTCTATATGAGTCTAATGCATTAAAACTCTTATTTGCTACAAGAATCCTAAATGTATCATAACAGAACATTGAGATGGAAAATACAATGTAACCAAATCATCAGATGCTGCCTAGAATAGTGGTAGTTTTTACACATTTGAAATATTTTACAAGCAACAATAGTTGAAGATACATATTTATCCCAAGTGATTCTTCACAATATTTAAATTATATTAATACCTCTAGTGCCTTTCTTAATTTGTTTCTAAATTCTCGTGTGAATTCAGCAAGGCACCCAGCTTATTAGTATCTATAAGGCAGGCTACCCTACATTGCCTTAGAAATGTTTATCATACTATTTTGAGATTTAAAATCTTTCTATACCTGTATGGAGATCTCTCAATATAATTCACACTGAAATAGAGTTTTGTGCAAAACCTCTATAGTATAAAGATTTTTATAATATCCAGACTTGAACATATCAGAGTGCAAGCACAAAGGTCAGTGTGGAATAGAACAACTTGTATGCAGTAGAGCCTTGAAAAGATAGGGTTATTATTTTTACTTTAGTAAGATAAAACTGTCAAATTTGAATATTTTCAAGGTAAAACATAAGCATGGTATAGATTATATCCTTGGAGTGATAATTTTTTTAAAAATTTCTCTGCTGTAACAGGTCTACTCAGGATATCAAGATCCTTTTAACTAAAAAAGTCCTTATATGAATCAGGTAACACTAAATGGTTTACATCTATTGTAATTTTTTAAAATGAAGGTTATTTTTAAAACCATTCCCCCACTTCATTCACAAGCAAAGCTCATACCTTATACTAACACACAGGTTGTTGACTAACCACTGTGGTAGGTGCACAAAACATAAACCACCTTGGATGCACAATTCTCATCTTCCCTACTGAGACTGATCAAATGGTTCAGGATCATGGGATAATAGTCCTCAGCTTACAACACCATTTGTAACTATAACGGTGCTGGGGGAAAAAACTTATAACCATTCCTCTCATTTATGGCTATTGTACTATCCTCATCCTCATGGTCACATAATTAAAATCTTGGCACTTGGCATGTATTTACAATGGTTCAGTGTCCCAGGGTGATGCGATTATCATTTGCAAACTTCCCAGCCAGCATCTGATAAATCAATATAAGAAACTGGATTTGCTTAATGGCCGCAGGATTCAGTTAATAACTGCAGTGATTTGCTTAACAACTCTGGGGAAAAAAGGTTGAGAAATCAGGTGCAACTTACTTAACCACCACCTTGCTTAGCAGTGAAACTTTTGGTCCAAATTGTGGTCATAAGTTGAGAACTATCTGTATTGCAGGTGATTTTGACTGTCTTAACTTAAGGCTATATTGAGCCTTGGATAAGTATATATAAAGCATTATATTTCAAAACCTATAGAGGACGGGTGTCAAACTCGCTGTATCATGTTGCCGTCATGTGATGTTTCACAATGTTTTTCCCCTTCATGGAGCTGCGGTGGACCCTGCTATAGAGTGTTTGCAGCATGGTAAGTCAAACATATCTTTTCCACCCTAGAAAATAAGTCTCAAGAATACTGAGGCTTTTTTGGTGTGGACAAGTTTCCTTTTATTATTCAACAAAAGGCAACCTTCCCATTACTGCTTATTTTGTGCAAAGTGTTTTGATAAGGAAGTTGTATTCTGAACAGTGAGGCATGAGCAGTAATGGGGGAAGCACTTTCCTGGTGGTTTAGTACCTCAATTCATTCCCAATGCTAGAACAGATAAGATCCATATTATGGTATATTTTAAGGGAGAGGTACTATGCAGCATTTAAAGTAGGATTTTTTAAAACCAATTCACAATTTAGATTGTTACAAAAAGATGTCTTATATGACATGTTTATACCAGAAAAAATACAGTTGCTGCTATCTCTTCATTCTTGTTTTAAACTCAGCATTAGAAATATTAAGATGTCAAGATTTATTTATTCCCTCTAAGCAAGTCAATGTATGAGACATCAGCCAGGCAAATCCTATTCATTCTTACTTGGAAGTTAACCAGATCAGGTACAGCAGGACCTATTACTGAGTAAACACGTATAAAACTGGGTTCTAAAGATTCCCTTTAATTAATATTAAATATTGCTATATTGCCCCTCACAGTCAGTTGAATCAATTTGTAGCTAGTGTTGTTCCTCTTGTGATACAGGCTTTCTGCACATGGGAATACTGGAGATCTCATACATTTAGCATTATCAGAAACGAATAGCCAAAGAAATCTGCTAGCCATGATGCAGTGCCAGAGCAGAGTACAGAATAGCTGCTCAAATGTCACAGTTGCTTTACATGTATTCAAGTCTTACACATCTGCAAAACAGAAATAGTAACAGCCATTTGAATGTTCCTTCTTAATAGGTCTGTGTGGTGGCCGAGGAAATTCTGAAGGGCCTGGTTCTTGCGACATTGAGCTGGAGCTGCAGCTGCTGCTTCTGCTGCTGCTCCCAGCCACTGGTACCCTAACTCTGTCCTCGACTAAAGGGGATCCAGGGCTTAGGTATCCTGCAGTAGTCTGAGTAGTGACAGTAGCAAAGGTAGTTGGACCGGCATTGTTTTTCACATAGACATTTTTTATAGCAACTAATGTATGTGCCATAACACTGAGGCTGTTGTTGAGATCTTGCATTCCTTGGTGTAGCAACCGAAGATTATGATTGATACTATCGAACCCAGATTGAATGATATGCAGTTGATTCTGTTGGATCTGTAAGAGATCTTCTTCTGTAATTTCATTAGAGTCTGTCTGGGGTTGAGTTTTCGTTTTGGCTTTTACTTTTCCACAAGGGCCTTCGTTCGGTATCCCCAAAAAAGGGAGCTGCTCCTGGCTAGGAGGAACAACTGCCATATCTTCTGAGCTTTCTTCTGGTTCCACGACTTTCACTACTATTTCTTCTTTTAGATTTATCTTCTCCCCACACGATTGTTGGGATGGACCAGGATCATCTGTAAAACCTAAAAGTAAAGACATAAAATGTTAATCTCTTTATGAATGGAATTCTTGACTATTAAGTCTGGGTATGACCAACAAAGAAAAAGTGACTACAATCATTCTGAAATGATGTAGCTTTCACTGGATATCATTACTTGCAACTGTAGTTCTATTTTCAACCAGCAACTGAACATATATTAATGAAAAGATCAATTGTACACTATTTTTAAAACAAAACACAGTTTAATTGACGAGTACAGGGAAAAATTAAAAGTAAATATACCGTATTATACAAAATATCTACTTGTGTTATTTACTGTACTTTTATCTTTTCCAGGAATTGAAAGAATGTTATGAGAAGAGCACTTCAAAGTGTTTATTTATTAAAAGGCATAAAGACCTTGTTTATATATTTTGTTTATGTATAGATGAAGAATTTCTTCATTATTGAAAAGGTTTTTTTATGTCTTAAATGCAAATAATTAAATTAATTAATTAATTAATTTAATTTATTTTTAAAAGCTAATTAAATTTAAAAACTAATATGATGGTTTGGACTTCATGCATTAAAAATTAGGCTCAAAATTTCCTCCCTTAAAAATGTTCTACGAAACTATGCAATTCCCTTGGCTTAAAAGAAGAAGAACCTACATAGTATTATGCCAAAGCTGCAAAGTGGTATAGAATTAAAGTCAGGCTAGAAACCAGGCAACTGCGAGTTCAAGTCCTGCCTTAGGTACAAAGCCAGCTGGGCGACTTTGGCTAGTAACACTCACTCTTAGCCCTGGGCAGCAATGAGAAACCATTTCTGAAACCCTGCCAAGAAAACTGCAATGACTATCCAGGCGGTTGCCAGAACTTAACACTGACTGGAGGGCATTAAAAATCAATGATTATGCAAAATGATGCTGCACTAAACCAGAATGTGGATTTTGATGTAGTGTGCTTCTATAAACTACCTACTATAGCTGTGCCAAAAGTGATACCATAATATTATGTATGGTTACATCTATTATGTGTTGGGGGAAAAAGTGTTTTTAAACACAGCATTGTTGCAGAACACAGAATATGATGCATGCAACCAAATTTTATTCTCTGTGGAATAATTCAGACTACAGTCATTTAACATCTCTCACTGATTGCCCCATTGATTAAATCTTGCAGGGTTATAAATAGCTCATAAGCAGTACATAGAAAAGTAGAGCAAAGATGTTATCTTTACTGGGGGCACTGCTAACAGCATTTCTAATTTAAAATATGAAGCCGCATATACCAGGGAACATAGTCTGGGACACGTACTAACACATCCTTAGATATTCCAGATCAATATACGTAGTCCTCAACTTACAAGCATTTGTTTAGTGACTGTTTGAAGTTACAACAGCATTAAAAAAGTGACTTATGACTGTTTTTCACCCTTACCATTCTTGCAACATCCCCATGGTCACGTGATCAAAATTTGGATGCTTGGCAACTGGCATGTATTTATGATGGCTGCAGTGCCCCAGGGTTATGTTATTACATCTTGTGACCTTTTGACAAGCAAACTCAATGGGGAAGCCAGATTCACTTAACAATCATGTTACTAATTTAACAACCATAGTGATTTACTTAATACCTGTGGCAAGAAAGGCTGTAAAATGGGGCAAAACTCATTTAACAACTGTCTTGCTTAGCAATGGAAACGTTGGGCTCAATTGTGGTTTTAAGCTGAGGACTACCTGTACAATTGATGTTCAGTATAAGAAAAGATTTCAGACCAGATGTTTTAAAAATTAGAATTAGAAGTGGAGCCTAGTGCAGAAGAAACATTCTTATAAACCAAAAAATTCAACTCAAAGCTAAAAGTTTGTTTTAGCTGAATGATACTCATTATCCTTCTTTACAACAATTTTTCTGAATTAATTTCGACTCCTACACATTTCAGTGAAATAATTTTATTGTGGTGGGAGAGATCTACAGTATCTTAAATAATGGGGAGTCAAAAATGTTAAGTTTATTCACTGCAAATCCATACCAAGAGATGCTGAATTCTGTCTGCTCCAACCTAGCAATATTTCCTGAAAAAAGGGAAAGGATATTGGCAATTGTCTTTGAAACTTTTCATTCTAAACCTAAGCAAACAGGAATCTTCCAGTTTCTAATATTCTAACAATTGGCTGTGCCCCTTATTCTGCACAGGTCCATTGGGCTATTTTCAAAATTTTAGCAGAGTTGGAATTCCATAGTCTTATCTACAGTTTCAATGTGTACTAAGAATATATTTCTGCTACAGTAAGTGAGAAATGCAAGCTACCCCCATCTTTACTTTCTCTTATTTTCTAGTTCTTTTTAGAGAGCTCAGCAGTAAAAACAAAACCAGATCGTTCCACGCTGCTGTTTCACCTCCAGATATTGCATGGGAAGTCGTTAACTATCTGGGAAAGAGCTCCCATCAATCTAACTGAATTGGCAGGAGGCACTTTTTGCATTCTGACACTCCTAATCCTCCCATCTGCTGAAGGAATATGGGTGGCATCAGCCTGGAAGCAGTTCTTTAACCCAGAAGGAACCCATTCCCAAGATGCTCTTGACCCACAGGGAACTTTAGCCGCATACATTCAACGCAACGCCAACTGCTGCAGCGATGGGAGGTTAGTTCTTATCCAAAAGGCATCCAGCAGCTTTTCTTCTGGGCGTATGAAGAAGAGAAACTGCGGGCTGCACCAATACTTAAAAGGGATGGCCAAGAGCGCTCCGCGGTCCCGCTCCATGGCCAAAAGCCGCCGGGGAAAAAAAAAAAGCCCCGAATGAACGGGGGGTTAATTGTTGTCCGCGAAGGGAAGGGCGCCAAGGCGAGGGGTGGAGAAAAGGCAGCCCCGCCGGGACGAAGGAAGCGGCTGCGGTCCGGCTCTTTTGCAACTCACCCATATCCGACACGGAGGGGGCTCTGGGCAGATCCAGGGTGTCGATCCCCCCGACGATGGGCACAGCCTCGTTGGGGGCAGGCAGCCCCGAGGTATAGGATCGGAGGTGGTCGGGCGGCGAGGCGTCCTCGTTGCCCATCAGGAGGCCGAACGAGGCGGGGTGGGGGGCGACCCCGCCGGCGCTGTGGGTGACGCGGCAGAGTTTGCTCCGATCGCGGCGCTTCAGGTCCCGCCAGCGCTTTTTCAGGTCCTCCACCTCGCGAGGGCAAGCGGCCACCGGGTTCACTTTATGCCGGATCAGCTCCCAGACTTTGCGCTTCTGACCCGGGGAGGCCCGGCCGGGTCCGGCCGCGAACAGCACCTGCTCGTGTTTCAGCACCTGCTCGATCAGCACCTCCGTCTCCGCCTCGTTGAAATTGGCCTTGCGCCGCTTAGGCGAGTCTTCCGCCATCCTAAACCTCCAGGGGAGAGGGGAGCTGCTGCTCCGAGAGCCCGCGATGGGGAAGGCCGCCCGCTTTTTATTGCGGCGCCGCCGCCGCCACCGGCTCTAGGCCAAACCCCGGGCCTCGCTCGGAAAGCAAATACCGCGCATGAGAGGAAAAGACGCGCAAACCCCCGGCGCAGGCGCCCCGCTTGTTGACATGGGAGGGGAGGGGGTGAGGCAACCCTGCTGCCGCGGTCCTCCTTTGAGCCCGCCCCGCTGTGGGATCCACCAATCCCCAACTTCCAAAGCTTCTGCGCCTCCCAATGGGGATCTTTGCCGGGAAATGTCTTCGACTCCTCCACTCGTCCGTGCGTTTCATAGCCCGCCCCTTGTCCGGAGCCGGAGTGTTCTGGCCACGCCCCATCGTGCCTTTCAGCTCCAGGAACGCGCGCGCTCTTTTTTTTTCTTTGCTCCCCTGAGAGTTGTGATCCCGCCTTCCCGGAGGGGAGGGGGGGGGCGGCGCCCTCTCAACCCAGCGCGTCCGGCGTCCCATCCGTCTCTTCCCCCCACCCCCCTGCGCTCTTCTCACGTGCTGAGCAGTAACCCGGAGTTAGAAGGAAACTAGACCCCGCCCCTTCGTTCTCCCCCCCTCCCTCCCTCCCGCTGCTGCTCAAGGCGGCTCCGGGGGCTGCAGCGAGGCGTGTTTGCGCGCCTGCCCCGAAAGCTGCAGAAGCGGCGCCCGTAGTTCTAAGGGCGGTGGAGGATGGCGGCTGCTTTGGAGCTGCTCTTGCGGGACGAGGTGGCAGCCGGCGCGGTGGTGCGGTGGCTGAAGTCAAGCCGGAGCTGCGCCGAAGAGGTAAAACGCTCAGCCCGCTTTGGCTACAGCGACGCTTCTTTAAGTTAGCCCTCCGTGGGGCGGGAAGTTGGCGGGGGCGGTGAAGTTTCTTCTCGCCTTCAAAAGTACCGAAAAGGGAGGCGGGGAAAAAACAGGAATAGTCGCCGCGCGTTCCCTGTTAGGTGCTCCTCCTACGCGGCCCTGGAGGCTACGGAGCAGGGCGCCTCTGGGGCCTCCATGATATGTGCGAATCCGGTCTTTATCTTGGGGAACCGCGTAATCCTGACCCCGAAATCCCGTGCACTCCTTTCCCCAATTTCACTGACCTGTACGTGCTTGCAGGTCAGCCTTGGCCGAGGGTCAGTGTCTTTGCAACCCATTTCTGGGTGGGTGGGTGGGTGCACATTTCCCCCTCTAAATAAGGCTGGGAAAAGTCAGAGGAAACTTATTCCCGAGCAAATGCGCCCAGAATAGCAGATGTAATGAAAACCATATTTCATATGCCGTCTACTGCCTTTTGCGCATGTGGGAATGAGTTCTTTACAAAAAAAAACAAAAGTTTTGCCAGTAGGGTGGCAAATCAAAACATGCTTGGATCTTGGATTACCTGAAAGGGAGAAAGCAAAGCAACGGGATTGCCTTTTCCTGTGCGGAGTCAAGTAACATTGTATCCAAAGCCAATCAAGTTACTTTGGCACCTGCAGCAAAAAAATAATAAAATTGATAACAACTGCTTGTATGTCAAATAGCAGAAAGGGGTCACATTAATCTAGCTTGGCTACAGACAGTCTTAAATATAATGTAGGATTTACTGATCAATGACCCATTTTAATATGCTATCTAAATCATCAGGAGATTGCATAATCCACAAGCATAATTCTCCTTAGGTATGAAAAATTTATAATGGAAGAACTGTAGAATTCCTGAACTAAGCATGAAGAAGTCTTTGTACTAGTTCACTCTCTAGAGAACTAATCTTGGACATGAGTACTTGGTCTTTACACACACATGCAATGTATGTGTCTCGTTTGGTGAGTTTAAAGCAACATTACAGCCTAACTGCAAAAGTGTTTCCTATAACCAGTGAATAAAGCAATGTTCAGCAACTCCCAGTAATTGGAAAGTAAATTATACTGCCTTTATAAGCAGCTGTTTGAACAAATATTTGATTGTCTTTTTATTACACTGGTTATTGTGTAAGGTATTTTAAAACAGCTATCTTGTGATTATAGTAATTAAGTAGTGCATTGCTGATTAAAGCATTCTTAATGTCATTCAAAAGACTGTCTTTACCTTCGGTGCCTTTGTATTTTGAGTGGTGGATGGGAACTAATAAGATTTTTAATGCCATTTGTTGGTCTAGAGATGCTAAAGAATTGCCAATCAATTGTTTAATTTTAAATTATTAAACTCCTATTGTTAAAATTAACAATAAAACAACTTAAAGGAAGTAGAAACAAAAGGAACTAAGGGCAAACCCAGATACACTAAATAAAGCCTATAGGGACTGGACATCTTTCCTCAAAAAACTCTGCTCCAAATTAAAAACATGTTTAAGAAACAAATGGGAAGCTTGGCATATTGCAAAGCAAGACTAAAATCCTCCAGCACAGGGGTGTCAAACTCAAGGCCCGCAGGCTGGATCCAGCCCGTGGGGTGGTTAAATCTGGCCCACAGGGCTGGTCTGGAAATAGCAAAGGACCAGCCTGCAGTGCCTCTGGCAGCCAAAATGGGGCACGGGGGGTGCATTTTGGTTGGCAGAGTGCTGCAGGAGGCCGTCCAGACTGAAAACGGGACGCGGGGATCTCCATTGTACCAGCTTTTTCATTATTTAGAACAGCGGTCCCTAACCTTTCCGGCTTTATGAACCCACACCAGTGGTTGTGGCGGGGAGAGGATGGTTTTGCACATGCACCACTTGCATAAATGCAGCTTTGTGTACTCCCCTGCTCGCCCACCGTTTGCATGGCCTGGTTCCCAACGTGCAGCAACTGGTACTGAATCCCAGACCTGGGGATGGGGACCCCTGATTTAGAAGTGTTCTGTGGATACAGGGAGCCATTCTGTCTAAACAGGCAGATGCATTTGGCCACAAAGTATTGAGTTGGAACTCTTCATCCTTGCAATGAGCAAGTATATAACTGTCTATCTGCTCCTGTTTAGCCCCTCCTGCAGATGGAAGTGGCTAAAGTTATCAGTGATTTACCATGAGAGGAAGTGACCTTAGCATTTTGCCCAAATCATTGTTCCTCTGTAACAAGAGAACATCTGTAGCTAAGATTTATGTACAGTACATGGGATGAATTGAAAAAGCAGGAAACCTAATACTTAGTTTTCATTCTGATTAGTTTAATAAAAGTGTACCGTAATAAAAATTAAACATTTTAATATACGAAACTTAAATTATCCAGAAAAGAAGACAGATACTCAGGAAATGAGTATACTGATTATAGAAGTTTTAATAATACTGGTAGAAACAGCCAAAACAAGCTTCTATTGAAGCTTTCCTGTGGCATTTTTACATGTTAGAATCCATCTTGGACAGTTAGTAATATTCATCTGCTTGCAATCTTCTGTTGAAAAATATGATATAAATTGTGATAAATACCTTATTTTTTGCTGACTTCCACACAGTTCTATTTCTTTAAAGTAGAAAACAATTTTGCTGTAGTAATGAAGGGGGGAAAATTAAAGTCTTCATTCTGACATTCATTGAAAAGAGAAGAACTGCTGGTGGAAATCACTAGTAAACAGATATTTTATATAAATATCAGCATCCCCTCCCATTGGGCAGTTGCTTTTCCAGGTTGGCAGCTGAATGCCAAATTTTTTAAAAATGTATATTGATAGAACAATATGTAATCACATGTTGTTGCCATCTGTTAATTTGGCAAACATTTGAGAGGAGAAGTCATTATGATTTAATAAATTATAAGTCTCTGATTTCTGGTTTTAGATTACCTGAGGGATTTGGTTTTGAAATGGTTTCATTTTGCTTTGTATGCTTATAATAGAAATTCATAACTGAGCTCATTCTTGTAAAAAAATGCATAAAGTCATGTATGTTTGAAGTAAAATTCAGATTAAAATAAATCAGTTGATGTTTATTATGATTTGTTTGTACAGGACACTCCAATTCACCCCAAACTTGTTGCCCTTAATTTGCTTCAAAAAGACTTTGTTCCTTTTTTGCTGAACTACATCAGGGAACAGACTAGTCAGATATTGACCCATGGACCATCTACTCCTGCTAAAATTCCAAATTCCAAGATCTTGAGAAATTCTAGCTATAGGAACCAAAGGACTGGATCTGAAAAAAAGTTCCATGCTAGTAGCTGTCGGGGACAACTCTTCTTTGATAGAGTTCCTACTGGCTTGCAGTCTCCAAATACCAGTATTTCTGCTTCAGAATTGCATGGATCTTCAGTTGTTAATGGGTCAAGTGAACTGAATTCTAGTAGTGATCTCTTAAATGTGGATCTTAGCAGTAGCCCAAGTGTTGGTTCGAGCCCTATTTTTTCTCGCGGTGAGAGACGATCTGCTCAGAAAACAAACTTGGGGAGTTTTCTTGTTGCTGCCCCAATAAGGAGAAGCAGAAGAAAAGGAAGCAATTGTACAAGTGGTTCTAGTCGGCCAATGGGGCATGATGTAGGAAGAAACACAAATGATGAAGTAAAAAGTGAAAGTTCCTCATTCTCCTCATTGAGACAGAAGAAACCGAGTGACATTAATCTTGTCTCCACTTGTTCACCATCTGACCAGCTTAATTTACATGATTTGGAGGAGTTTCCACCCATGAGTGCTGCTGGAAAAATAAAGTAAGTCTCAGTTCTCAAATCTTGCCAATTCTGATGAAAAGGAAATGTCCTGCTTCTTGGATGGCAAGATAACTTTTAGAGAAATGCAGGACTTGAAGCAAAGTTTCAAGCAGGGGTGTCAAAGTCAAGACCCGTGAGCTGGATGTGGCCCACGGGGTGCTTAGATCTGGCCCGCGGAGTTGCCCTGGAAACAGTGAAGGACCGGCCCGCGGTGCCTCTGGCAGCAAAAATGGAACTCCGTTTTCGCTGGCAGAGGGCTAGCAAAACAAACTAAAAATAAAACAAAAGGAGAAATGTTTCCCCTTTTGCATTTGAGCATCCAAGAAAGGACAGGAAAGGAGAAAGGGAAAGAGGAAAGACAAAGAAAAAGAAGGAAAGAGGGGAAGAGAGCAAGGAAGGAAAAAGAAGGAAAGGGGAAGGAAGAAGGAAGAGGGAAGGAAAAAGAAGAAAAGGAAGGAAGGAGATTATAATGAGAGGGAGGGAGGGTCTGGGGAAGTCCTGCCTTAGCACCTGGCCACCACAGGTGCCCCCTGACACAAGTGATGCCAAACTGGCCACATCCACCCAGGCCACACCTACCCCGAGGTCAAACACAACTTTGATGCGGCTCTCAATGAAAATGAGTTTGACACCCCTGTACTACAGGATTCAGGGTTCTCTATGTTATTTAATGTCTACATGAATATTGTATGTTGATGCCACTCAAATATATGTACAGGTACTCCTTGACCTACAGCCAGTCATTTACTGACCATTTGAAGTTACAGTGGCACTAAAAAAGTGACATACTACCGTATCATTTTCAGACTTGCAACGTTACAGCATACTCATGGTCATGTGATCAAAATGTGGATGCTTCCAACTGGCATGCATTTATGACCGATGTACTGTTTCGGTGTCATATGACCACTGTTTTTAACCTTGCCAATCAGCTTCTTACAAACAGAGTCAATGTAAGAACCTAGATTCACTTAATGACTATATGATTCACTTAGTAATTTCAGTGATTTACTTAACAACTGTGGCAAAAAAATTGTTCTGTTGATTATCGGTCCCCTTACAAATGCTAAGACTTTAATTTGCCTTCTCCTTCTCTACAACTTTGCTTCAGGTATGTGTGCTCATTTTAACAGCTAAAACCAAAATATTGATCAGATGCCTGTGATATTATATGGAGTATGATTATATTCTTTTAATGTAAAATCTATTCAATTAACAAAATTATTTCTTGATAAATATACATATTTGATAGAATAATCATATAGAACAATGTTTCTCAACCTTGGGAATTTTAAAGTGTGCTGACCTCAGATCCCAGTATTCCCCAGCAAGCCAGGATGACTGGGAATCTACACATCTTGAAGTTCCCAAGGTTTGAGAAACACTGGTATAGAGGTCACGGCATGAATTACTTTGGGCTTGTGGACTCTCGGGCTTGTCATGGAAAAATATTGAAGGTAAAAGTACTGACTACATTAACTTGAGCGTTTGGAAAGTAATGCATTAATTTATTGAAAAAAATAAATACATTAAATTTATTAAAGTATTTTGCCAGTTGCCAGTAGATGGCTGCAGAATATCATTGATTTGGATTATCTGTATGAAGAAGGAAACTTTCAAGAGACTACGGCAATTTCTATTATGAAATCATTACCGTTCTTTGGGTTTTTTATTGTAGAAAAAAAGATGAGTAAGGAAGAATGCAATGAAACTATAGAAAAATAATGCATGCTATTGAAAAAATCGATAACGAAATCAACATTTCCCCTTCCCACAAAATACTAGAATCCTATGCAACCAATAAAGTTGCATTATGGTAGATTTGGAATAGATAAAAAGTATTTCTTCACAGATCACAGAACAAAAACAGTGGAAATTGCTACTATAACATGTAGCAAACATATTCATTAAGGATAGATTCTATTTTCAGTATCAGTATATTTATTAGTTTCAGTTCCTTCAAAATGGAGAAAAAGAAAAAGAATGCTATTCATATCCTATTTACATATTCCTCAAAATAGGAATTAGTTACTAGGAAACAATATTGTATTATTAGAAACTTGGCTTGAACCATCAGGTAGCTTCATTTATCTTAAATATTGAAAGGTTTACTGTCTCTGATTGAACTGAATTTTCTCTTTGGTTTTAGCAAAACCAAACCATCAAGAAGAATAAATCCTACTCCTGTGAGTACTGAGAGAACTCTGTCCAAGCCCAAAATGTGCTTCACTTCTACACCTCTTGGCAACTCTCAAGCTCAGTCTGGAGCAAGTTCTGAGAACCTCACTGATTCTCAGGAAATGAATTTAACTTCTGTTACAGGAAGCCTTCAGGAAGAAAGAGAGATGTTGAAGAAAGAAAGGTAATAGAATTTGTGATATGGTGCCCAAGGGGAGAGAGATATATACTATGGGTTGACGGTATGATTTCAGGCATTTCTTAATGGATTTGGAACAGCTCGCTGCAGCCAACTTGTCACAGCCAACTGCGAGACAACTTGCGATGGCCAACTCACTACAGGCCAACTCGCTGCAAGACAATTCAACAATTCAATTTAATTATTTAAAATAATTTTTGTCATTCACATTTGATTTTGCCCTTTCTTTGGCATCCTTTCTTTAAATATTCTATTCCACTTCTTCTACATTGGTGTTGTTCTGTGGTGAGTTATTCCCGTGGCGAGTTGTTCCCTGGCGAGGTGGCTGTAGCGAATTGGCTGTGGTGAGTTGACTGCGGCGAGTTGTCATAGACCCATTTCTTAAAGAAGTAAAATATCTTACCTAGGTTTAAAATGACTTCTCCATTGCATTTAACAGAGATGTGATTTGCAAGTTCTAAATATTCTCCTCGGTGTTTGTCTTAAGTACTATATCTTTCGGCGTATAAGACGCACCTTCCCCCCCCCCCAACAGAGGGTGGAAATGTTGGTGTGTCTTATACACCAAATACAGCAATTTTGGCCTTCTGAAGCCCCGCCCCTGCATCCTAAAACTGGGTGCGCAGAGGGTTTGGGAGCTCTGCAGACTGCTTCTGAGGACTGGAGAAAGGCAAAAACTCCCCCATTTTTGGGGAAAATGGGCGAAAAACAGTTTGCAGGCTTCCCAAACCCTCTGCATGCTCTGTTTTTTGCAGAAACGGGTGAAAATGGGTCTGTTTTTCAGAAAAATAGGGTGCGTAGAGGGTTTGGGAGGTCTGCAGAGTGTTTCTGTGGGCTGGGGGAGGGCAAAAGCTCCCCCATTTTGGGGGAAAACGGTCCATTTTTAACAAAAACAGAGTCGTTTTTTATCTCCCCCAGCTCACAGAAGCAGTCTGCAGGCTTCCAAAACCCTCTGCACGCCTCGTTTTTTGCCAAAACGGGTGAAAAAACAAGCCCGTTTTTGCGGAAAATGGGGTGTGCAGAGGGCTTGGGAGGTCTGCAGGCTGCTTCTGAGGGCTGGGAGAAGGCAAAAACGACCCTGTTTTTGTGAAAAACAGGCTGCCCAGAGGGTTT
>JANHFT010006619.1:19003-35881 GCA_032467955.1 Pseudoxenodon macrops | reverse complement strand
CTCCCAAACCCTCTGTGCACCCCTTTTTTCACAAAAACAGGCCCATTTTTGCAAACAAAACAAACACCAGGGTGCACAGAGGGTTTGGGAGGCCTGCAGCGTGTTCCTGGGGCCAGGGAAGACAAAAACTTTTTTTTTCTTATTTACCTCTTTGAAATCTTGGTGCGTCTTATACGCCTGTGCGTCTTATACTTCGAAAAATATGGTAACTGAGTTTATTTTCAGATTTGCTCCATAGTATTATATAAACATGCTGTCGTTACAAATACAGTAGGAAATAGCAGTAAAAAGTATTAAGATAAGTTTTTTAAAGACTTCACATTTTTTAAACTTCTGGATAAATGAAATGATCCAGCAGATGCATTAGAGAAGGTAATGTTTTAGTATTTTTATTATTGGTAATTCGGTGGCCATTTACTCTTCTTGTATTACAGATCTAAATTATTGCATCACACGTCTTCCTCCATAAGTTTATCTCTGGATTCTGCCACGCCCACCAAATCTAATGTTGGTTGGAATGTATATCTCCAAACTGAAAACCAGTCGGTAGCCTCAGCTGATGTCAACAAAGTGACTTACAGAAAACAGCTGGAACACCTAGCTCAGCTTTATTCCATTTGCATAGCAGGTAGAAAAATTGAAACGGATTAACACTTGAGATTTCTATTGATTTCAGAGAAGAGCAAGAATGAGTGTGTGCTCACACATTTATTAGAGATGAAATTTCAAATGAATCTTGCTTTGAAAAAACAGTAGCTGATAAGTAACTGATAGAGATGATAGTATAGCTGACAATGCTGTTATTACACCAAACCTATATATGTATTATGCACCATTCTGTTAATGATAACTGCTATAATAATGCATACTCCGAATCGGAAAGCTGAGAAATAGAATTCTGCGCAACTTAGTTTTTTTAATTAATTCATACAAATTATGTACATTGACTGTCACTGCTACAGGCAGAGCTTGACTTATTTATTTATTAAATTTATTTGCTGCCTAACTCTCCTGCGACTTCTGAGTAGCTTGGGGACAACTGTTTAAAGTTATGATGCTGCTGAATGAATGGTTGTTACAACTAGTTCTTTAAGCTCTAGCCTTGCTATCCCACCTTTACACCCTCAGCGTTTTCCCTCAGCCTTGCCGCATCTCCCCTCATGCAATCCAATCATGCATGATTGCTACTCATGCAATCCAAACTTCCCTTGCCGCACCTCCCTTGCCACTTGTGCACCCCTGAGGATGCCTCCCTCGCTTCCCCACGCAACCCGCCCAAGCCTTATCATACTTCCTCCACAGCCCCATTCACCCCTTGATCTTACCCTCAACCCAGAAATCAGCCCAAGCCTCACTGCACTCATGCTGCGCCACTCAGTCCCCCCCCCCGGGTGCCCCTGTGCATGTCCTGCGCAAGCAAGCCAGCAGGAAATAAATGGCTGCTGCTTGGTGGGAGACTTTGAATGTGGAAAGCCAGCAGGAAGTTGCAAGGAGAACCTCATCTAATGACCACTGCATTTTAGTTAACGACAGTAATTGGGATTGTTGTCATAATTCGAGGACTACCCGTAATAAATCATGGTTTATGAACAACAGTGGCTAAGCCGAAATGAAACCAATTAAATTTTTTGGGATTGTTCTGTATACTAGAATATTATATTAAGCCATAGTATGGTTGGAAACTTAGCATGTTATGTGATGTTTTGGTCTATTAGTTATGGTTTAGCATTATACAAAACAGGGTGTTTATGTGATGGTCATTCTGTTTGACAGGGAAAGATAGTACCGAAGCTTTGCTCAATGAGAATGAAAAATCCTGATTAATCCAAGCCATGAATTAATCCACATCAAGCCTGAATTATTACATAAGAGGATAGACATTTTTTAGCTTGCAAAAAAGACTTCAGAAGAAGTCAAATCAGACCTGAGGTTAATGCGGGGAAACTATTCTTTTGCAGTAATAGCTGTGTTTCCTTGAGAGTAGGTTCTTGGGTATAGTGTCCAGGCAGAGCTGAACGGGAATAGTCATTTTCTCTTCAATATATATTCAATATATATCTCTTTAAGATATTTTGGTGTAAAATAATGTTAAAATAATATTTTCCCCCCTGAAAGTCAAATCAGTCTGTTAAAGCAGTTTTTTATTAGGTACAACCAGCAAACCCTAGCATCTAACTTTAAATGTATTTTTAGTTACATATATTTTATCAAGGTTTTAAAAAGCATTATATGTTTTTCCTTTTTAAAATATAAAAGTTTTTTTTTAATCTAAACACAGGTTGATATTATTGTACTTTTCTTTAAAATATAGGTAGTCCTTGACTTACAACAATTCATTTAGTGACTGTTTGAAGTTACAACAGCACTGAAAAAGTGACATGTGACCAGTTTTTACACTTATGACCATTGCAGCATCCCCATGGTCACATGATCAAGATTTGGATGTTAGGCAACTGGTTCATACTTATGACGGCTGCTGTGTCCTTGGGTCCTGTGATCCCCTTTTGCAATCTTCTGACAAGCAAAGTCAATGGGAAAGCCAGATTCACTTAACACCCGTTAAGAACTGCAATGATTCATTTAACAGCTGTGGCAAGAAAAGTTGTAAAATGGGGCAAAACTCACTTAACAAATGTCTCACTTAATAACATAAATTTTGGGCTCAATTGTGGTTGTAAGTTGAGAGCTACCTGTAATGAACACGAGAGGGAAACTTTTGGATGACTGCTATTCTTGTTTACTTTTTTTTTTGCAGAAAACCTCGTGCCAAATATCTTCTCAGAACTTTTCTTTGTATTGCAGCTGCTAACAGCAAAGGGAACTTCCTTTGCAGAAGATAGGGAGAGTGACATGGGATTTATGGAACAGAATACAGGTCAGACATGATATAAGAATCCTTGGATGTCATATGTGATATGTATATTATAGCATATACTATAGTAAACAATGTTAAAAGGATTCTACTAAGCAAAATAAGAGATTTTGGGAAAGTTTCACTTAAGTGGACTGAATAATTTATTTTTAGCTTAAATAGCAATAGCACTTAGACTTATATACCTCTTCACAGCCCTCTCTAAGCGGTTTACAGAGTCAGCATATTGCCCCCAATAATCTGGGTCCTCATTTTACTAACCTCAGACAGATGGAAGGCTGAGTCAACCTTGAGCCGGTGAGAATCAAACTGCCAAATTGCTGGTAGCCGGCAATCATCAGAATTAGCTTGCAATACTGCATCCTAACCACTACGCCACCATGGCTTTTTTGCTCATTACAAAGTTGCAGAAGTTATAGCTTCTCACTGTATCTAAAAAAACTGAGAAATTATTATTAAAGTCTTACTAGGCATGTTATATTACAAGGCAGCTTTCAACTATGGTTTAACATGCATGTTTGAAAATAATTAACCATAGCTTCCCAATACTTAGAATAGGAAGCCATGTTTAACATCTAGATTTCTGGCTTATTTCCTCATTTGGGCAATAAGAGTATTTAAAATAAAAATTCTGAGCAGTTGATGCTATCTGCTGAGAAGAGTTTTATAACATTGTATAATTCCTTTGGTAGTTATTTTTTCCTAGGTGTTCAAGCTAAATGGCAGTCCTGGAAGTAGTGTCTTTGTTCTTGACTAGCTTGAATTATATGGAATGAGTTCCCTCAAGTGCTTTTTTTTCCTATTTTGTTTACAGATTTGATTGAGAGGCAGCACTTTCACAGTATACACAACTGTGTTTACTTTGCTGTGCAAGTTTTGGATTATCAGTTTGAGTAAGTGCAATGATTTAGCTGCTTTCATAAGAAAGCAGATACTTTCACACCTAGTATTTATTTCAAACTGTTCATAGGCTGCATAACTTTCCTATTATTTAGATTATTTGTTTTAACATAAATTTATTTCTTTATATCACACAACTCTGGGCAATGTACAAGGGGCACAACAGCAATCTTGGCATATAAAGAACTGACATCAATAAAAACAATGTAGAAGAGAGAAAAGATGGGTATCATTTTTTCTCCCTTGGCATCAAAGCCCCACTTAGAAAGGAAGATTTTCAGTAGCTTCCTAAATCTTACCTGGGCAGGATGTTGTTCCCAGTATAGCTCCAGTCAATGAGTGACAGAGCTCAGAATGCAGACTGTCAGTGGAGGATATAAAGAGTAGCAATGCAGTGGAATTCATCCTCTTTGGATTTAAATGCAGTATCACAATGCACTTTTCTTCTTGATTGCTGTTGTCTTGGCAGAATTGTTTCTCATTTAGAGAGAGGGACACTGAAGCTCCTGGCTGAGAATGACAGAATTGCATCTTTTTCCCTTGGCTTGCACGAGAGGCTAACGGCAGCCTATGAAAACACAACAGCAAAGGTAAAATGAAGCAAATATCAGAAGGGCTTTGCAAAACTTCTTGAAAATTACTTCTTGGAGACAAAAAAAGATTGCTTCTTCAGTTGGTAGTGCCAGTGTTGTTTATTTTGTTGAAATATATTTGTGCATACACCTTTTTCATGTGTGCACATGAACTTTCCTCTGCCTTGTAAATGGCAGTTACAATTAACTGAAGAATAAGGGAATACTATTATTAGAATAATAGTAATAGTGTAGTCTAGTAAGAGCAGCATGTGAAATAACAAAATCACATTTTGTAGGTTAGGATGCTTAAACTTTGTCATTTGTTTGCACTGTTACAAGTTGACTTAAATTTATGTTTAGCAATGAATCTAAGGCATAGTAAAAAGAACAGGTTGCAATTCCAACTTTAAGGCTAGATTCTGTATACTTTGCTTAGAGAGAAGTGTATATTGAAAGGGAGAACTGCTTACTTATCATTATGTGCAATTAACAGGTTTCCCTCTGGTTGCCTTCATGTGTGCAGTCAGTTTCTTTTCAACCAGAAACTGACAATCGATCTAACTTTTCCAGTGATAAAGCATTTCATATATTCAAGAAGCAAAGGTAAGAACTCTTGGTTTCCCTTCATCAAATGCTGCAATAATAATAAAAAAACGTAATTAAAAAATAATTAAAAAGTTGTTTTAATTGCTAAATTTGAACATATGAACATACTGTTTACAAGAGAATCACTTCCAAATCCATATTCATTTGAATATTTTGATGTTTAATAATAGTAGACGAAACTGTTATTACAAAATAAGAATAGGTCCCTCTACTACTCCCCCTCTCCTTCTATATGCCTTGTAATTGTCTCTGTTGCCACAGCAGCTCCTGCGTTTCATCATTATATTATGAGGCCATTCTTTGAAAAAGGTTGCAAAAGATGCTTATGCAGCAGTCCCCAACCTTTGTGGCTTGGTGGCCTGGCTGGGGGAGGGAAAGGGGAACCGGGCTGTGCGAGCGATGGGCTGGTGCATGCATGTGTGCACACGCACAGCTTCACTCACGCAAGACGGAAGAGAAGACTTTGGGTGCCGGTTTCGCACTCCTTCGGGCTTCTCCATGCAAAAGCTTTTGCAAAGGAATGGAAAGCCTGAAGCAGCACAAGATCACATCCCTGAAGCCTTTCGTCCGTTTGCAAAAGCTTTTGGCGCAGAGAAGAAAAGCCTTTGGGGGTGTGGTCTCGCGCTCCTTCAGACACACTGAGGCTGCCCAACGCTCCAAAAGCAGATCAGGTGTCCTCCGCAGGCAGCCTCAGTGAATCAGCGAAGCTGAGCAGGGCCCGCTCATCCCACTCAGCCTCTGCTCTCATTGCTCCGCTTTTAGAGCATCAGGGGTATGCAAGAAAGAAGAGAAAATTTTGGGGTGCTGCTCACAAGATTGGAGCTGTGTGCATATACCAGACCGCTTCTTGTGTGGCCCGGTTCCATATAGGATATGTCCTGGTAGTTGGCCATGGCCCGAGAGTTGGGGACCCCTTTGCTTTGGGATGCTAGTGTTTACTGACCCAGCAAGTTGACTCTTCTAGGTCCAGCCAGACCCAGTATTGACAAGTTCGCTAATTGAACCCTTCTAAACCTCTTGCTTCCCTCTTCTATAAGCAAATTGTGAATGATTTCCACTTTAGTTTGGCATTAAAAAGAGAAAAACTGCATTCTTCCTAGAGATAAAACAAGACCCGAGAACTGACATTTAATAGTTATTCAATGCTTAATTTTCCCTTTTGTATAACAGATTATGAAATATTACGTCGTTTATTCCCAACTGCTAACGCAATTGCTGCCTATGGCTCAGTAAATCCTACTCTTCTCCCATAGGCTGAATAAACATAAGATACATTTAACAAGAAAATCAAGCCTTGAAAAGGATGTATTCCTTTGAAAATCGCTCAGCTAGAATCATAACAGGATAGCAGCCTAGGATTCCCACTACAATACCAACCCCAGACAGATTGACAAGGAAGAGTATTTTTATTTGGTGTGCTGCTCCTAATATTTAAGTGAATTACCAGATCTATTTTAGCAGTACATTAAAGCAACATCTTGGCTTTCTGCACAGCTTCTACGGTTTCAGTCTCACCAGGATGCAAAATCTATTTCATAGTTGCTCCCCTTTTGCTTTTGGATGTCATCTAGGAACAGACACCCCCTCCCCCAAACCCTCCAACCAGACCACAAGCATATGGCCTTCATCCTTATGCTTTCCCAAAAAGGGACCTTCTGAAGATGTAGCCACCTTTGGTTTTACCCCTCTGAGGTTGCTATTACTCATTTTAACCAAAAGTAAACACCTCCCTCTCTGAGGGGCAGCCAATATATGGATGCTAAATATTTCCAAGGCAGGACTTTTCCTCATTTGCTTCAGGGCTAGCAATCAACCAGAAAAGCACAATTGCAAAGCAAGGGTTCACATTTTAGAAAAAGGGAATAGGGGATATTCTGCTGCTAAAAAACTTACTTTGTTCTGTTGGAATCCAACAATCACCTAGGTGCATCATCTTAATAAGACCTTACCAATGCAGGTTAGGCATAACAATGAAGAATGCTTAAAGCATTGAGGATAATGAAACACATCACCTGATGCTTGTTTCTGGTTTCACATAGATTTAAGAAAATATTTCATAGTAATTGAACTTAAAAGTTATGTGTCATTTATGACCAGATATTTTTCCTCAATGGTTTTTAAAAATAATACTGTAATTTGAGTAATGTTACCAGTGCTCTTCCATACATTTTACTGAATTACAATAATTGATGCTAATTACAAAAGCAAATTCCCTCTGAAAGAAAAGAAGATAATAATCTTTCTATAACAATGTAATTATTTACTTTTTGACAGTCTTAAGTTTTATAGAAAACTTAATTTTCTGTAAATATTTTTTCTTTAAAATACTCAATTTTTCTTCCTTCAATGATCTTTATTTTTTATTTATAAGATGTCTACCCATTTTTAATATCAAAACAATCCACTTCTTATTTAATTACCTGATTATCCTCCATTGTTTATTTACTTATTGTTCAATTTGTCTATGCCACAATCTCATATTTGTATTGTATTACGGTATTAGTATGCTAACCTTGTTGTTTTATGTTATCAATTTTGCATTAAAAAAAATCTGATGCCTTCAAGAGTTATCATTATTTTTATACATTAAAACCAGTGATATCTACTTCTGAAAAAGTATATAACATTGTGCCATAAATACATTTGCTAGATTGTTTAACTTTACGGAGATCCTTGTATAATGACTATTTAACTTATTTAAATTTTGCAACAAAAATATTGTAAGAATTGGTGAAATTCTATCATAACTATGGAGCTGATATGCAGATAGAATAACATAACAAATTATGATAACTGTATTTTCAGATATTGATACTAATATGTTTACCTTGTTCAATAGAGATATTTTCTATGAATTGCTGCGTGAATGGGAAGATAATTTTGAAAAAACAGGTTGGGATTTTGAGAAATGTCTAGGAGATAGGATCAGGTAAGAGCTTTTAATGCAACAATTGAATCAGGGTAACTTACAAAAATAGTGACAAGGATAATTAGAAAAGAGTCCTTGTACCTCTTTGTAGCCCAGTAGGGAATAACTAGTGATTATTTTGGAAAGCAATGGAGAATATTTGATCTAATAATATCTCAATACCAAGATTTGCAAGAAATCCCTAGGTATGTAACAAATTCATATGGTTTGAAATTGTAAGGTCAGAACTTGTAAGAAGCACAGAATCACCCATATTTTTGATAATGACAACAAATGAAATGTAATCATGTATTAAGAATTTGTTAAAGAAGAGTTTAAAAAATGCCTCCAAAGAAATCCTGGAACCCAAAGAGAACCAACAGAAGTCCGGGAATTTCATTTTCAGAAACAACATAGTAAATACTCTCTAATTAAAAAGGATTGCATTGGCACATGGACACTACTGTGGTTAATGGTTAATGCAGCGCAAATAATTGTCTCTTTCTATTTTCATGACATTATTGGATAGATTGTAAATCTGAAAATACATTTAGAAAAAATGTAGGAGGCTTATCAAATCCCACTTTCCCCAAAAAAAAGTACATTGCAGTGCTTCAGTTTTCCAAAAATAACTCTCATGCACTGAGAAAGAGTGACTACTGATCCAAGGTCACCAAGTGAGGTCCCAGGATAGGGTGGATTGAGGGTGGTGGTGGGAGGGAACCAGAATCAATATTTCATAGTTTCAAATTACTCAAGTTATTTAGAGATTTGTTATTTTCTTAGTACCTGTAGGGATTCTAAAAGAGTAACTCCTGATTTATTTATAGTAACAGTCACTTGTTTCTTGATTTGCAGAGTTATGATGGCACATCTTTCAGCAGCTTGTAACTATAGTCACTTTGCCCGACTCTTTCAGAAACAGCTTCTTCAGGTAGGTTTGTGGTTGCATTTTTAAATAAATAAATAAATATGTTTTGCAAGATATTTATGATAACTAAACTTGTCGATGGTTGTGGGGTCCTTAGTGCTCTCTGAGCAAAATATTGTTCTTCTGTCTCTTATTTTCCCCCCCCTTCTGTTTCAAAGATGTGTAAAGGATCCATTGTTGGAGGCACAAATTGGGGAGATACTCCAGACCAGGATGTCCTTAACATGTTAGGTCCAGATAATCTGAACCGACTGAAGAGGCTGCAAGAGAGATTTCTTGTTCCTCAGAGCATCAGAGGACCTTGTCCTCCTCCTTCCTTCCCAGGATGCCAACAGTTTTTCAGGGACTTCATCCTTAGCGCAGGCAGGTGAGCTGCTTTTGCCATTCACTTAAACTGTGTATCACTAAGTGAAGACCTTTAGTAGTTTTGCATTTGGTTCTGACAAGTTTCTTAAGTGTGCAACACAGAGTGCCTGTGAGTTGTAGAAGTGAGAAAGGCAAACTTGTAAGTTGCTCAAATACAGACAATCCTCTACTTACAACAGTTCCTTTAGTAACTGTTCAAAGTTACAATGGCACTGGGGAAAAAGTGACTTATGACAATTTTTCACACTTATGACTATTACAGCATCTCCATGGTTGCCTGATTTATATTTGAATGCCTGACAACTGGTTTATATTTCTGATTGTTGCAGGGTCCCAGATCATGCAATCACCTTTTGACAAGCAAAGTCAATGGGGAAACCAGATTCACTTGACAACCATGTTACTAATTTAACAACTGCAGTGATTCACTTAACCAATGTGGCAAGAGAACGGGGCCAAACTCACTCACAAATGTCTCACTTAGCAACATAAATTTTGAGCTCAGTTGTGGTTGCAAGTCAAGGACTACCTGTATATGCATACATTGAAATCTCATTCCCACTTTGATTTGTTTTTTGAAAGCTACCGATTTAATCAACACCTGGTAGACAGTTTGTGCCTGCAGATACTTGAGCTGGACAGCTTTGCCTTGGTGGAACATGAACCCAATGATGGAGAAGCAATGAGCGAACAGGTAGATCTCATTCACCCAGTTCTATTTAAATACCTTTCTTGAGTCAGTTCTTTGTTTGGCTGTTTGAATGGAGTGCCTGCAATTCTTGTTAAAGTAAGTAGAATAATGAGTATAATGATCACTGGAATGCCTCAGAATGCCTTGTTTTAATAGAAACGGGCTATGATGTTTAGCCTTTTTTTTTGCAAATACAAGTGCATTTCTTTAAGTGGAAAAGGAAAACTGAATGTGGATTTTATTTCAATAGCTGTGCATATTTCTGTTGTAAAAGGACAGTTTCACAAATATCCAAAACATTCCTGCTTCATTTTGGGTATTGCTTTTTTGTCCATTCCCACTGGTATATATTTATTCTTGAAAAAAAAAAGTTATATTTTCAGACTTGATTTGATGTTATCACTGCTTCCAATAGGTAGAAGACAGAATAAAATGATTTCTCTCCCGATGTAACTATTGGTTTTCTTCAAGAAGACTGAAACTGCCTTGTTTTCTTAAAGGCCTCTGACAATGAATGCAAAGAATGATCATCTGATACCAATAAAATTTTAAATTTTAAATGATTGAATGTCACATACTTGCTTTGACTTATACAGTATGAAGGGTTCTCTTGATTTTGAAAAAAAAGTATTTTCAGTTGTTGCATCACATATTCAGTTATAGTGTTGTGGCAGAGCTGTACATGAGGAAGACCATTATTTGAATCTTGCTTTTGAAATTTTATTAGGTCAGCCTTAACCAGGCCACATTCTCTCTGTCTCAATTCCCTATCTCCAATAGGAGATATGATTTTACATGTTGTGTGGAATCCCTAAAATAACTATGGCATTTTTTGGCATCCTCTGCCGAATGACAATTATAAGAAGTTTCACTAGTTTTTCATTTCAGGATGAAAAGAAGCATTTTGCCAGCGTTCTTATGAGCCTTCGACTCCTAGCTAAGTTTGTGGGATTCCTTGTCTTTCTGCCGTATCGCACATCAGAACCAGCAACTGGAGATCTCTTGGAGTCAGCAATCACATTAAGGAACCATGTATGTAATCAGCTGCATTTATCTGCAGGAAGCATATTATAAGAGAGGGAGTCACTAGCCAATTGATATACGCAATTGGATTGTTTCCAGATAACTCAGTTAACTAGCCTTTATGATATTAATACACTTTGCTTTGTTGTTATAGATTAAGGCCGGCTTCTATTAACTCTGATAGTGTAGGAGATGAGCAGGTTGTTCCTGAGGGGAGGGTCAAACGTATCATCATTTTGGAGTCGCTATGCTCCCACAAGAGACCCAAGCCCAGCCCACTGTGAATTCCATTGACCCATATCTAGTGCCAATTTGGTTTGACCATTAGTAGATCAGATTCTTGTATCAGTAGCATATTATAAACTTTTAGTGCTTTGAACTGAACTCCTGTGCCTGACAGTACTGTCAGATAACAAAGATGTATTAGCTTGGTGGAGTGGAAAAGGAAAATTATGTCATTATTGGTAAATACCATCATGTCAAAAACTAGCACATCTTCAAAGTAGCTTCTATTTAACAAGATAACCATGATCTGGAGATACCTTCAAGCAGCAAACTAAGAGTTAATATAAACACAATGACAGAATTATATCCTAGAGCCATAATTAGGTAACCTGATGCCCTCCAGATGTTTTGGACTACTTCAAATTATTTTGAAAATTTTGGAAATTCTTGAATATGTTAAATTACCTATTAAAAATGATTGGGTTGTACTCACCCAAAAAAATCTTCAAAATCCTATGACTTCTTGATACTTTGTGGTATAGTAAAACTAAGTTGGAATAATTGGCTTCTGGTTTATGGATCATATTTTCCCAATATGGTATTTCTTTTCTCTTCTTTCAAGGCCCATCCTGTGCTGGATATTTTCAAGTTGTTGAGACAATCCATTCAGAAACGATGTATGGTCCTGACTATACCATGGGTGGTTGAATTTCTTTCTCTCATGGATTACATTGCCCCATTTCTTAACTACTATGAGAAAATATTTGCTCTGCTGTTGCAGCTATACAGGTAAAACATATAAAGCAACACTTTGATGAGATTTGCTGCAAGGAAATAGATTTTTGAATAGATTTTTGATTGATGGTATCCTGGTAAAACTTTTGTTGTGACTCACAATGGCAACTTCATTATTCACAAAGTAGCTTAAAGCTTTATTTTACAACAGTTTTCTCAGGTTGGTGTACTTCAGACTGTGGCTACTGTAGTAAAAGGTAGTAGGAGAAAGTATTGAGGATGCTGTTAGACTCTGCACTAAGCTCAACTTGCAACAGTCAATGTAGCATAATATCTTCTGCTTGTAATAATTTCTCCAGCTAGAAATGTAGTCTTTTTGTGAATCCTCCCTTAATGTACAATCTCCAGATAGCCAACTTTTAAATTTTAGTTGTGGATTTAATGCTGATGACTTTATAACCCTAATGTTTTATGATCTAAGAAAATTATTATTTTTCCTTTCTTCTCATTCTTTTATAGGTATCTGCTACTTTCTGAAGATAAAAAGATGTGCTTCCTGAATAAGCTACTGATCCTCGCTGTTTTAGGATGGCTTTTTCAAGTATGCTATTGGTTTTTTTTAATAATATTTAGAAATGAGAGGCCTTTTCTAGCATTTCCATGTATTTATTTAAACATGAAATAGAAATACTAGTGTGAGTCTATGGACGTCTCCTCCCTGGAAAATTAATCTTCAGGACTTGCCTTCCAGGTGCCGACTGTTCCAGAAAACCTGTTCTTTGCTGGTGAAGTGAGATGGGAAGAATTGTCTTTGGAATCCATGGCCACAGTTCAGGATCTGGTAAATTTGTGTATATAGGCAGCGTGTTTATGTCCAGCAGATACACACTGGCTTATTGGCTAATGCAACTGTCTGCATCATTTCTCACATAGCAATGATCTGCAGATGAAAGGCATTCTATGAGTTTTTATATATCATTGGAAAGTGAATCTATTACTTCTTCTTTTTCCCCCCTCTTCTATTTCTTAGGATTCTGTGCCTTTGGTTGATCAACAGTTGCTTTATACCTGTTGCCCTTACCTTGGTGAGTCTTTTATTTCAGAGTATTATTCTGTGGGGGAAAAACAAGATTTGTCACCCTGAGGTTTTTATACCAGCACCATCCATTTTGTGCTCCCATGTATAACATGTAGTATTCCTTTGCCATAGGTGAGTTGAGGAAATTACTGTCTTCTTTTGTGTTGGGAAGTGGAGGAAAAAATGGTGGCTATATAAGAAAAATAACCCCAACTGCTACAGAGGCTTTAGCTCCAAAGCCTTCCCTCACTCAGCAAAAACTTCAGGTAAGGCACATCCTATGCAAGTCACAAAATCCAGTTTTATAGCAATAATAAGGATTGCAGCGGAATCACTATGCATTTGACAGAGGATACTTTAATGCAGCGATCATGTTCCTTTCCAGTCACATGACCCTGAGCAGAGCTTGTCTTTAAGGGATTGGAATAAAATTCCAGAGGCCATACTCCTCATGCTTTCCCAGCCTTGTTTATGTGCCACAGAAATTCTAAGCCGTATTATAGTATCAGCTGAGGAACCAGGAATGTTAGCACTTGTAAGCAAAGAGAAAAGGACTGAGCCGGGATACTAAAACTTCATTAGGACAATAGGCACCATAACATCATCTCTGACATTTCCAACAAATGGGACCAAGGGTGGTGGCTGATTTTTCTTTATCTCACACTCTTTCCAGGGTAAAATTGTCAATGTTATCGTCTGAATTTTTGAAAGCCTTCTTAATATGTGTGTTTTAAAAATGTTGCTTTCTGAAAAAGACATTCTACATCGTGGTGGATATAGCCTCCAGGAATGGGTTAACTCTGTCTGCTAGCTGATTGGACCACGTCTGTCATAGACTTTGAGGAGCTGCCTCCGTTGTCCCTCTTTTTGACAGCTTTTTGACTTGGTCACTCAGCAGGACAGACGTGCCTTCCATTCCTCCTCGTGTCGGATTCTATTATTCTGGAAAACGTTTAACAATTTGGCTTCTGGTTGGAGTCACTGAAGTAGTAGGCATAAGCTTAAATGGACTTCAGAAGACAGGAAGGCCTGGAGGAACGTTGTTCATGAGATCGCAATGGGTCGGACACGACTTCGCAACCAACGAAGTTGCATTATGACTCTATGCAGACCTATTTTATTTTTCTAAATAGAAACCTGAACATCAAATACCCCTTTATTTTGGTGACAAGCATGCAGAAGATAGCAATAGCACTTAGACTTGTATACCGTTTCACAGTGCTTTACAGCCCTCTCTAAGCGGTTTTACAGAGTCAGCATATTGCCCCCAACAATCTGAATCCTCATTTTGGAAAGCTGAGTCAACCTTGAGCCTGGTTTGATTCGATCAGCAGAAATAGCCTGCAGTACTGCTCTCTAACCATTGTGCCACCGCGGCTCAATTCTAGTTTGACATAAAGAAGAGAAGATTAATGTAGGCAATCAAGTGAAGAACATTTGAATGTGGTGCCAGTAAGAAAAACTGTAGTTTTGAAAAATTATGTTTCGGCTCTTTTGCAGGGAGGGCAATGATTATTTTCTTTTTATTTCTCATTCTTTCTTCCCTCTTTTTTTTTTTTTAAGGAAAGAATGTTAAGGTTAAAAAAGGAACAAGCAAATTACTTTTGAGAATAGAGGTTAGATATGTTTGGGTATTCTAATTTCTTGAGGGTTGTTGCTTTTCTTCTTAATAGGCAGATCTGGAACAAGCCTTCTTTCACAATCAGTCCCCATCTCTGCGGAGAACAGTAGAATTTGTGGCAGAGAGAATTGGATCAAATTGTGTCAAGCATATCAAGTAAGAGCGGGGGCTCTTCTTTTAATTCCAGACATCTTAATTTTGTTGTGTTTTATTGCTTCTGATTATTTCTGAGAAGCTTTCGTTGTTTTTTATCTAGCACTTTTGTAAGTTACCTTGAGAAATGAAGTTCAAGAGATGGTTGCCCCCATCCCCCCCCTTCATCTTCCAAACTTTGGTTCTTGTAGGGCAACCCTGGTAGCAGAGCTGGTGAAAAGAGCTGAAGTCATTTTGCAAGATGCTATGAAGGCAGAAGATGGCAATCACGACAAATTATTGGACGCAGTATGTTCGCAATTGTATCAAGAAGGAGCACAAGCTCTTATCCAAGGCAAAGAGTAAGGAGGAACATTATTAGCTTAAAAAATTGTTTTTGACATCTATTTATCCCTTAAAATGTATAATGTTTTTTAGGAGCTTTTTCCAGCAGTATGAAACAATTTGATTTCATGCTTCTGATTATAGATCAGAGAATTTAACAGCAACATCAGTAATTAAAATTCCTCATCACTTGCCCTATGGCAGGAGTTGCTATTATGACATTTATTTGCAAATAAAATGTGCTCTGCAAAATTCATTCAGGTTGACAGAACTCTCTTCATTGCACTGTGCATATTTATTTATGCTCAGTATTTTTTTTGTATGGGTGTCACTATAAAAGGAACGGGTGACTTTTGATGTTGATGCTCAGTTGCATCCATTGCAACCTCTATCTTGGTTACAGAGGTAAACCCCAGCGGCGCAAAGTCCTTGCTGCAGATGACTTTTGGCGCAATTATTGTTTTCAGCATTTGACCCTTTGAAGCATTCTTTGTCATTAGGGTTATATAGAGGTACTTTGAAATAGGTACTTTGCTTAATTTTTTGACCTCAGCAAAAGGAAGCCTCTTTGAAGCCTTCAAAGAGTCGTTTCAGTTTGTAGATTCATGCAGTTGCTTCAAAAGCTGTCTCCAGCGATCTGAATATCCATGCTTTCTTCCGGAAGCTCCAGCCAAACAAAGGAGCTGTTTGGGTGCACCCAATACATAGCCGGAAACAGCTTTCACAGCTTCTAAATCTACATTTTCCAAAAAATGTTGCTGCTTTAGTGCTTCAAGAAATGGTGCTTCATTTTTTAACCTACATGGTGAATCACATCTTTGAATGCTTTATGAAATCCTAATTTTGATATTACTTAATTCTGGTTTTAGCTCTGAGTTTGCAGCATTAAAATGATGCTTTTTATCCTAACTGTTTGTCCTCTGTTGCTGTTGAAGATTTGGTATATTATTCAACGTGCAGCCCTTTGCTCCTGAAAAGTTAACCTGCCTAGGTAACTGTTTCTTAAAACATTTCCACATATATATTATTTCTAGATTTTGTAGGAAGAAGGTTCCTGAGGCTGTGAAAATCCTTCTGCCAGAAGAGACCTCTGCAGCTGTAAGTATTTTGGACACATCTTTTTTTCTTTCCCCCCCCCTTGTTGTTATTAGTTGCGAAGTCATTTCCGACCTATCACGACCGCATGGACAATGTTCCTTCAGGCCTTTTTTTACTATTTTTTTTACTAATAGACTGTAATAAAATATTGTATGGTGCTCCACAGTTGCACCTTTATTGTCGCCTAGACAAAATGATGTGCTAAAATCTCTGATCGCTTAATACATTTAACTTACTTATTAACTGCACAGATTAATGAATTTGAATCCTTTTGTTAAAATCATTGGGCAAATAAAATACAAAGTTTTTAAAATCACAGTACTCTTCAGTCAATTGTGTTAAGGCAGGTGTATCATTCCCTATTCACCTGTGTTTTTGCAAGTAGAAAATTAAATGTTTCGGTTGATTCAAAAGACCAGTTTCTATGGAACCTCTTTTTGACAACAGTTGAAGAAGCCAAAACAAGTCCTCATTTATCATCTGCACTGGAGCCATAGGATGATCTTCCCCAACTTGTTTCCACCCAAGTATCCCAAGACCTGGAAGACTTGAGGGCAGCCCTTTTGGCCCTTCAGATTGGCGTAGGCACTTGTAGCCTGTTACCATCTTCAATAGTTAAGAGAGTGAGAGGCTGAAATCAATTTTTTTGTCTGGTTCAATTTTTCTTTCAGTTTAATCTGTTTGCTGTAGCTTGTACTGTCTATGGAGATTCTCAATCATCCAGGTCATGGTTGTCCCAAAGGTGCTTTTTCAAGAGGCAACTGGACTTTCT
>JANHFT010006619.1:0-15552 GCA_032467955.1 Pseudoxenodon macrops | reverse complement strand
TTTTTCTACTTGCATTTTTACATGCTTTCGAACTGCTAGGTTGGCAGAAGCTGGGACAAGTAATGGGAGCTCACTCCCATTACGCAGCGCTAGAGATTTGAACTGCTGAATTGCCGACCTTTCTGATCGACAAGCTCAGTGTCTTAGCCACTGAATCACTGCGTCCCAATTTATCTACAAATAGTGTTATTAAAAATTCAAGCATACATATTTTAAAAACCCAATAGTAGATTTTTAACAATAGACTAAGCATATTAAAAGAGTCATAAAGCAAAAATTTGAATTTAAGGGAAATTCCAGGTGTTAATGAAGACAAAGAAAGATGAATGAAGGGAAATATATGTGTCCCAGAATATGTTGCAGGATCCAATCTGAGTCAGTCACTGGGACCAGAGGTTTATTCTTCAAGCTTTTGAACTCGTGCTGTATCCATTCTGGAGAGAGAGAAGTTCCCCGAGGATGGGATCCAGCACAAATCCAAAAGCTTGGAAGAATAAACCTCTGGTTCCAGTGACCAAGTCAGATTGGATCCTGAACAAAGAAAGATGTTCAAGTGTCACTTCCAACTAATGCAGATTTGAATTTGAGATACTATATGTATAGTGTCTCAATTTCTGTTGCATTTATAAACTTAACCATTCTGCTGTCTCTTACTCTGCTATCTGACATACTTCCAGGTAATATTGCTATGTAATATTTCCCAATAAACCAATATATTCCAGTTATTTCCACTAATTTCCATATAATAAAGGGATCTGAAGGCCAAATTTTTAAATAGATTTATCTGTAAATGAATTAGCCATCATTAAAAAGAAAAGCATTTGAGTTGGTATGACATTTCTGCATATATGATTTCTTTGGCAATGGCTCTTGCATTCCTGATAGCAATGTGAACCAGTTGCATTTGCGCCCCCCCCCCAAGGAATTTGTTAATGTATTCATTACGAACAACTATGTCTCAAGAGCACAACTCAGTGCAGTCTTTGGGTTTGCATGATAAGCATTGTGGGTCAGGCTGGTGATATTTGTTTTTCTTTTATTGCAGTGGGGCTTGTTTTTATTCATGCTTCATGGCCTTGTTGAGCACGGACTGATGACAAGTACAGAGATAGAGCACGGTTTGCACGACCTCCAGAAGCAAACATGGCCTTTGGTAGGTTTAGTTTGTGAACATGATGGTCTAGGGTCCTTTTTCCCCTATATTTGTAATAATATTTCTGTATTACACGCAAACAAATACGTTCTGGAGTACAACACTGTTGAAAATTAATGTTTAAATATTCTTCAGGGTTTCCGAATAGTGCTCCAAATAAGCTTTAATTCATACTACCTTTTCACAAAGTCACGAAGGATTGCGAAGCAAACGGTATGACAGCTTGAATGAAAAGGGAGAAAGTGACAACTCACTTGGAATGATTCTAAGAGGATGGTCAAAATGACCCATGTGATATGGAAAAGTAGTATATAGTTAAAAAAAATATAGTTTAATTAAATATTGTATTTAATAGTGTTATCAGGATTTTTATCATTTTTGGCTCACTAAGTATTTTATGAACTAATCCCAGAGAGGCAATTGAGGTTTTGAGTGTTACTGCCTTGTAAAAGGGGTGTGTTTATCTTGCCTTAATGATGCCAGTGAGAAGACTATTAATAAAAAAAACTTGATCCAGAAGTAGTGGGATATGATTGTTTGAATCACACACACAATATTTCTGATCAAGAATGTGGTAGCTCTGCAACTCCAGAATGCATAATGTGGATTATCTGGGCTCACTTCAATTGGTAGTAAGAAACCAGATTCTGAAATTGGACGTTCTGGATAGAATTGCATTCTTTTTTAAAGAAGTTTTCAGCCTAGGCGTGTTCCTTGCTCTCCAGCTGAATTCCCAGGTGTCAGTGGTGACACGCACATTTACAGTGTTATAATTATTGTATCAGTTGTAATGATTTCTAAGCTGGCTAGATCTGACAGCTGATAGCTAAGTCTTAGCTACATCTAAATGGATTGCTGCAATATGCTCTGTGTTCTGAGCAGCCCTTTACAATTGTCCAAAAGTTTCAAACTCTGCCGGCTACAGGAGACAATTAGCCCTTTGTAGAATTATATTATCTACTATCTAGATAATATCTAGACAAATTGCTTCCCAATTTGTTTAAATTGTTGGTTTTGATAGGCTGTTCTTCTCACTGTTAGGCCATAGCTCAAGATGCACTTTGTCAGAACATTATGATTAGTAGTAAGAGAAGACTGAAGGCTGTGGGATCTAGATAAAATTAATTTCTGTGTTGCTCCAATATATTGAATGTACACTCAGAATTATCAGCAGCTCTGTCCCACACATTTTCCCAGTTTTCGGGAAAGATCCTGGCATCTCCAGAACTTCAATTTAACAATGGTGCTATTATTTTATTTCATATTGTTAGTGAACTTTAATGTAGAAATAATGGTAAAACAACAAAGCAACAGGCATATTGGTTGATGAACCACTTGTACTAATGAGTAAAAAAAAATCCCTATCTGATATTGCTAATAGCCGTTTCTTTTTTCTTTGTAGGACTTTTCCAAGAAATTAGAAGCTGTGTTAAGAATATTCATTTCCAAAACTCACACTACAGAGCCAAAGACTTTTGCTTGTGATTTAGGATCGCAGCCAAGAGAAACAGTTGCAGCCCAAAGTTAGCAGAATTGCCATGTTTAAAAATTGTTGGGATTGCTTATAAATGCCCTGACAAAATTGCACTCAGAATTAGTATAGATCTTGTCCTCAAAGATGATGTCTCTCCATTGGAGGACAAGGAAAAAGCCAAGTCAAGCACCTTAATTAGAACTGCAGGAACAAAACTCTTTTTGTATAGAAATGTGTAGCTTCCACGTTCCAGACTCTCTATAGATGGGTGAAACTCACTGAAGGGATCTGTTTCCAACATGAAGGGGATTCTTACCTTGCAGTGAATCCCATCAAGCCATTGACAAGTGAAACTAAATGTAAGCTTGGTATTTAATCGGGCATTTCATAGATGCTCATACTTGATTTTTTTTCAGTTGAACTTCCGTCTGGAAATATAATCATTGCTATGAGAGCACTAATATTGGCTTGGATTTTTTTTAAAGGGTGCCTGCCCTTGCCACATTTTGTATTTGTGATTTTCTAATGGAGAGAAAAATAGTTTTATGAGGAATATTGTTTTGAATGATGCCACCATTTAATTACAAACTGAAATAGTTGCTTTTTAAAATATTTATATAGAAGACGGCTCTACAATCTTGCCAATGGAGAAGGCTGAGAAAAGGACTGACATAACTTTACTTTGATATGAGACTGAATTTCCTACGGACTGTATCTCTTCCTTTCTCTTTTTCTTGCACTATAGTAATGTAGTTTTCTCCTGGAAACCTGCTTGTTTTATTATTAAAGATAATGGGTGAAATTGGTGCATGCTACAGATCGTCTTTTTCTGTCTTCCTTAGACATGATCCTGAAAATTTTACTCAGCAAATTTCTGGTTGAGATGGTTACTGGGTTAGTAAAAGCTGGCTGTGGAATTCTGGGTGTTGAAGTCCACACATCTCCAACTTGCCAAGGTTGAGAAACCCTGGCTTAAGTTATTTACTCTGGCATTCTAAAATAGTAAGATTTATTTTGTGTGGGGGGTGGGTAAAAATTCAACAAGAAAAATGCCACTTTTAGCCATTTTCTATATATAAAAAAAGTATTTATTGTGAGGATATGAAAATAGCAATCTTGGTTAAAAGCAGATATGGGCAGAAGGTATGTTTCAATAAAATGTTATATTTTGTCACATTGAATAAAAGATTTTGCCCCACTTTAAGACTATTCTTCCTGCCCCAGGCATTCACAGGTACCATAGTGTTATAAGTGCAAAAAATATTATATAAATATATTTCAATGTAACAATTATTTCTAGAAAGCATACATTAATTGAATAACCATAAACATAATTAGCTTCAGCATATAAAACCATTTCAAAATAAGTATATATAAATAACTTAAGTTGTAAACATAGAAATAAACAGTTGTATGCAGTTATAAAAATAAACATCTGATGCTCTGTACAATAAAACATTATCCTTTGACAAGCACATCTGCATTATGAGAGGAGTCCATCTTAGATGTGCCTTCTAAAATTGCTTGATTCATTAATAGGGGTGCCAGGTTCAAAAAGTAAAGGAAAAAATAAGCACAGTGATTAGCTGGTGATTCTTGGAATGCAGTCCGAGAATCAGATCTGCTTCCCATCTTAAATGAAGTGATTTCTGGTAGAGAAGATAATCTCTACCTCTCACTTCAAATAACGCAGAGGACAACCAGGCTAGTATTTCTAATGCTACACATTATAGTTGCATTGACTTCTTGGCATTGATCAACATTTATTTTGTCAGTCTCCATCTGTGCTTTATTTGGATCATCTGATGCTTGTGCTACACACCAAGTTGATGTCTACTTAACAAAGCCAAGTCAGTATGCACTGAAATGTACTTTCATTTATGCTGCCCACAGTCCCCAACTAAGTCAGATCAGTGAAATAGTTTTACACCCCACTGTTTAACAAAAAAAAGCGCAAGCAATTCCCTTTAAGATTCAAAGGCACTTTCCACATGTTTGTGGGGAAAGGGAGAATTCTCTTCACCTAGTCCAGCAAAAATAAGATATGGAAAACACCATGTTGTCTGTGGGCAGCCTCCAAAAACCTGATGCCTCTTACTATTTTATGCTACCATAATTACTAAACTTAATTGCTTTCCAATTAATAGAGAAGAACAATGACATGTTTTACAGCCTGTCTTTTCTCTCCCAAACTCTCAGTTCTGTTTTAAGGAACAATACCACTTAGTAATTTTTACTTCATAAAATGCCGCAAGTAAGTTGCGGGCAGTTGTGGTAACAGACCGGATATAAAACGTTAAGCTCTCAAGGGGGGAATAAGTCACCCTCCAATTCAGTTAGGCTCCTGGGGACACAGCGGCATAATCATTCAATTTTCTTAACAAGAAATGTGCCACTGTCTTCCTCCAGGATTAGCAAGTTTCTAAATACTAAAAGCTAGCTGGCAGAAAATGGTAATAGGTAGCAGTAATTCTAGGTTACATAACTTGATTTATATTCTTAGAAATAACCTGAATATAGGTTATTTTATTCGCATGAATAAAACCTGCTTTCAAACACTAATTGCTATAGGAAGAGTGATGGATGAGAATGTTAATTCTATGCTCGTTCACTTTGAACCTAATTATGTGAATGTGGTTTGGCATCTATTTTATACAATCATATTTATTACTTTAAAAAAAAGACATTGAAGAGCGTAAGTAGAAAAAGGTAATTTTATAAAGCAGCTCACGGGGAATGCAAATCGATATGACACAAACAGTTGAGGCCGAGAGGTTAGATTTTCAACCTGATAAGAGTCACGGGGTAAAACCATGGTGGACGTCCTCTGCTTTGAGCTTATTTTCATAACCATTGATCCTGTGGCTCTTCCAGGAAAAGAAGAGTGGCAAGGATATTTGCTGAACGAGATGCTGTGACAGGAATTCCTCTCCAACATTCAGAATGTAGTGGTAGCTAGGTAGGAAACTTGCAGTTGTGTTAATGCTGTTATATTACTGGTTTTCAACGTGTAGTCTTATGGCGGAGTGATTCTGTAGTGCGAAAAAATGCATCCTGCAGCAGAACATTGTCTCTCTTCCTGAGTTGCATTTCTGACCGAGAAAAAGCAAAAACCAGTTCTCATTTTCAAAACTTAGTACTCCCTTGAGAGGGAGTTGCTTCTCCAGCCAGTAACGTTGTTGTTACACATTTTTCATTGATCAGGCACTCTACAAAGAGCTTTATAGTAGCATAGTTTAGCTTCCAAAATGAAATGTTCCTTAAAGTTTAAAAAAAAGTTGTTTTACTGCACCAGCAGCCTTTCCATAATCATCTGGTCGAAGGAGAAATTCAATGTAAAATCAATATTTCAAGGAAAACCTCTTGACCGGTGTATCTGTAAAAGTTGCCTTTTCTCTAAACCACCAAACAAAAATCTCATTTCAGGTTTTTTTCTAACTGAACGGGAACAATATTTGTAATGCAGAGTAACCATTTATGATTCTGTGTGGTCTGGCAAGGCTTTCAGAAAGCAAATTCTGCTGTTGCTGGTATTTACATTTTGTTACTGAAACAGAGTTCATTGATAGTGTGTATTATGCCCATCTAAGTGGTGAGAAAATGGGAAAGCTGAGCGATTACCAAAGGTTGTCTCTTTACAAAAGAGCTCAGAAGTCTTGGAGGAATCGCTGGGGCACCAAGGTCAACCTGCAGTAATTCAAAAGGGTAAAAAAAAATCTTAGCCAATATTTGCCAATGCAATTCAATACCAAGTGCTTCCAAAAAACAGTGCTACTTTTTACAGGGTGGCCAAAAGATTGGGGGGAGGGGGGAAAGTTGACGTGCTCCTTCGGTTGTAAGTGTGAGTGAGCTGCCAAACACCCAAACTTTGATGATGTGACCGCAGGAGGCACTGCAATATCTGTAACTTTAGGGAACTGGTTGTAAGTAACCTTTTTAGTGCCTTTGTAATTTTAAACAGTTGCTGAATGAATTATTATAATCAAGGACTACCTCAACTACCCAAGAATAATTCTACAAAGTGACGCCAGATTGCACCCATAACATCCATGCAACACATATAAGAGAAGGCCTACAAGTGGAATCTATTGCAGAAGTCTTTTCTACCCCTGCGAATGTGGGTTTCAAAGAGCAACAATATCAAGCTTTTCTCCAGTTTATAAGGAATCCATTTATTACAAATCTTTGCACATTTTAGCATCTTTTTAGGGATTAAGTTCTGAAGACATTTAAAACTGTCATGACAGACATTTGCGCATTGTAGTTAGAATCTCTCAGGTGAGGTTTATTGTTGTAATGTTTGTTATGCACACAAAATTAATATTAGATAGGAAACATATACCCTGTCCTCGAATTACAACCATTCTTTTAACAACTATTTGAAGATACAATGGCACTGAAAAAAGTTATTTGTGACCGGTCCTTGCATTTATGACCATTGCAGTGTTTCTATGGTCATATGATCAAAATTTGGGCACTTGGCACCTGGCATGTAATTATGACAGTTGTAGCATCTGGGAGCCACCCTATCATTTGCAACCTTGGGTTTCTAAGAAGCAAAATTTGGTGGAAGCTGGATTCCTTTAATGACCATGTGGTTCTCTTTATGACTTGTGATTCATCAAATGATCACAGCAAAAAAGGGTAATAAAACCAGGCATAACCACATGACTTAGCAATACAGATGTCAGTCCCAATTGTTATAAATTGAGGACTATCTGTAGCGGGAAAAAGAAGTAGCTTTTGAGGCTAGCTTCATTTTGCAGCAAATGTGGGGCATTTTGGCTATTAAAAAAAATAAGCAAGGAACAGGGGTACTCATACAGAACAGTGTAAAAACATATTACTAGATTTATACCCATATATATTGTATTAAAAAATCTGGACATAAAATAGGCCAGATAGTCTGCCCTGCAAAAATGGCAATAAAATGGGTTGGATTTATGCCACCATGGATATCTACAATCAGAACAAGGATACCAGTTGTTTTTGAATAATGCCATCTCATTTTGGTTTTCCTTGGGCAGATCTACCTATGTGCTCTTAAGCCTGGCATCCTACCAATACCATGCTGGCTAAAGTTCACTGCTTTGCTTGTTGCCAGTAACAGTTTTATAGCAAAGTATAAACAACAATGCAATAGTGAAAAACTCTGCAGATCAGTATAAGCAATATTTTTGCTCTAAGGTTCACTAAGCAAGAATCTTAAAATCTTGTCATACTTCCTTGCACAATTTATTGCTGTTATTTTTATTTGCTTTGTCTCTCTGTTGTAGAAATCAATCTTCCATATATAATATATTTTACAATAACTTTTTGACCAGCTCTGCAGATACCTACCTGTACCATATATACGACTTTAGTAATGTCTTTTCCAGTCACGGTATCAGGTTGTAATATCCATGCACTGGGAAAAATCTCTCCTCGTACCATTTCTTTACATGGGCGAGGCATTGACTCTTCATAGATAGATTGAAGAGCTAAGATGTACATATTTTCCTAGATGAAAGAAAGGAGAGTTACATGATAAAAATCTCCCATAGACTGGTTTTCCAGCCTTTTATCAAATTATTTTCAATGTTAAGGTCAGGCTGTTAAGACTTTTCTGATATCATAGTAGTACAGGTAACCTTGATTGGTTATTGGATTGATGATACATAAGAAAGTTATGAATGATGAATGAAGGTACTTAACAGTCCCCAACAGTTATGTCCATTGTAGTACCCAATAACAACATAAAAAATTGGGCAACCTGCTTGTACTTATAACCATAGGACAACTTCGCCTATTGCCCCCCCCCAACTATCTCTCCCCCAATCTATGTCCTTTTCTTCCCCTGCACTTCATAGCCCTTGTCACCCTAGCTGCCATCTTTTTGCAATCGTTGTTGGTCACACACGCTTTCTTCTCAAGGTTGCTCACAGCAGTTTCCTTGCAAGAGTTGGGGAAGATGGCCTCAAATGGCTGGCAGCGGTCTCATGAAGGGCAGGCAGCGGGGCAGCAAGAAGTCAGTGAAGCTCAGCTGGGACAATGGAGCATAGGGCAAGCCGGGGCCTAGGAATGCAGGATGGTGAGAGCAACTGGAACTGGGCTTGGGGGGCTGCTTGTCACCCTACAAGGCAGGATGCAGGGCAGGCAAAAAGGCAGAGATGGGGTGGGGAAATATAGGGAAAGCAGCCCCTTACCTCGAAAGAACTGAAGCTAAGGGCTGGGAGGTTCCACGTCCAGAATGGCTTAGGATGGGTCCTTGGCTAACCACTGGTGGAATTTGGTTAACAACAGCAATGAGGAATGCTGGGATTGCTGTTAGTAAGTGATGCAGTCAGGAGATACCTTGCTTTAGGATCTCACTGTTTAGCAATGGAAATTCTGGTCACTATTGTGGTTATAAGTGAAGAACTAACTATCTGCATTAAGACTTAAGCTATTTGGAGGGGATGCCTATCTCCCACAGTACCTGCCTGATCTGATCTGGTAGCACTGGCACTCTCTGGTTTCCCCCCCCCCCAATTAAATAATGCCATCTATCAGGACACCAGGAAATAGAGCTTCTTTATTGAAGTGAGGCTTCTCCTAGGATCTCAGTGGTCTCTGAGTCTACCGGAGCTTTAAAAAACATTGAGGACCTGGTTGTCTGTCTAGGCCTTTTCCAAGGATGACTGAAGTCCCTTCTGAGAAACGTGCCTGGGTTTCTCACTGTTGCCTGGTTTTGCCATCATTTGGTTCCTTTGTATTTATTATTATTTTTCTATTGGTTTTAATTTATGAGCCACCCAGGTTCTCTGATAAGAGTCAGCCTTTTGAGGTAGTCCCAGCAAAAAGCACCAGCCATGAGTACTAACAGTACATTTTTATAAGGTTACAATAATTGAATTTTGCAAGTACCTCTCTTTTCCCTTCCTTTACTTCTGAGGTACCCCACCCTCCCCCTATTTCATTTATCAGACCATTGAAAGAGACAGTTTTCTCCTGTCTCCTAAGGTCACCCTCATATCAGAGGTGGGTTCTGAATCTTCTTACTGCCAGTTCGCTCAGGGTTGTGCCTTGACTGCATGCGCCAAACACGTGTGCGTGCCAGTCAAAAACTACCGTAGCTTCTGCACAGAAGCAAAATCCAAGATGGCGGCGCCCATGGAGACACTGACAGAACCGGCTCCGTGACATCATCAGGGAGATTCTACCGGTTCTATAGAACTGGATAGAACCGGTAGGAACCCATGTCTGCCCCATATACCATTATAGTGAGTCGGATGGTATATAAACATTGTTATTATTATTAAATATATATAATTCATGGAAAAATGTTTGTGGGATTATTTTTAAAAATTTCAGTAACTGAAAGTAAATGAATGAATTTATGCCCAACTATTTAAATGTAGAGATGGAGACGGAAAACCTCATAGGTGCAGTAACTGTTCAGCTGGCCTTGTTAAATTAATTGGGTTATTGCTAGAGACAGGAAACGGTGACTGAAACACATTGCAAGCAGCGATCTATATACCTCTTTGGCTTCTACACAGATGCAGCAAAAATCTCTTGGTTGCTTTTGGTAACAAAAGGAATCCTCACTCACCACGTATACTGTAATTAAATCAAAAGAAAGAAATTGAGCTATTTAGTCAAATGAGGAAAACAGCACACCGATCAGAGGACTGAACTTAATAAGTCCATATCCAATATTTTTAGACTCCATCCCTTTCTTCTAGCTTTTTTGTCCTCACAATGCATCTAGAAGATAACAGTACAATATTTTACTATTTTTGATTCTGTTAAACTGTATTAACACACTTCAAACCAGGGTATAATTAGAGGTATCTATAATAAATTAAACACACAAAAATGCAGTGCAAAGCTCTAAAAATAATACCCATAAAATCATAAATAGCTTAACAATCAGGACAAGACCAGAAAGTAGAACAATATCCATCTAACCAAAGGGGGGAAGAGGCAGAAACCCAAGCTGATATTAAAAGCTCCAAATTCTTGGCACCAACTTTATTTAATAGAAGCTATTATAACTCTGCTGACAACATAATCACCACAGTGGAATAATAAAACAAAATAAATGCCCTGAAGTATCTTTCCAGCTTCCCATAGGACAGCTACCAGTGCAAATACGTTTTTAAAAGATTATTTTCTTGCAACAACAAAAAAAGTGTAATATTTTCTACTATTCCCTCATGAGAATAGTGAACATGTGTTAACAAGCAACTTTGGTCAGTCCCATCAAGGAGCAGTGGTTAGAATGCAGTATTGCATGCTAACTCTGCCTGCAGTCTGGAGTTCGATCCTGAGCAATGTTGACCCATCCTTCCATCCTTCCAAGATCAATAAAATGAGGACCTAGATTGTTGAAGCAATATGCTGAAATTTGGAAACCACTCAGAGAGGGCTTTAAAGCACTATGGAGAGGTATGTAAGTCTAAATGCTATTGCTATCTTGTGCTTTGGAAAACACCTTTCCAGAATTTGGTCGGTCCAGCAACACAACGGAAGTGCCAGAGCAGAGGAGCCATGTCTGCAGCAGAAAGAATCAAGTGGATCTGAGGATCTCTGACTTGGTTATCCCAAGAGTAATTTATGAAGCACCATAAATCATGCATCACTTCCAGTTATATGGCCCTAGCAGAGGGGATTAGAGGAAAGCGGTGCTGCAAACTTAGTTTGTATATTAAAATCAGCTGTGGAGATTCTGTATACTTTCAAAGCAGAAAAGGAAGGGGATAAAATTTCCTCGTTTTTACCTATATCCCTTCATTATTCCTATGAAGGATCATGCAGTGCTATGAAACAATTCAGACAAAGAAGAAATATGAGCTCCCTTCAACAATAGTAAGTACTGTAGGTAAAAAGTACTTACCCAACTCAATATTGCTGGTTATTTTCTTATGTACCTGAGCTGTGGTAATGGTTTTGTCATACAAAGGTCGCTTACTAGCATCCTTCAACATACACAATACTGTGGAAAGAGGTTGGTTGATCACTCCTGCTCCCAAAAACCCATGCTTAGTTGTAGATGATGAGAAGTGTTTATAATAAACAAACACGTCCTTCTCTGTGCACTGATATCTAATGGGGAAATAAATGCAAGATAAAAGCAGGTTTTCTGCAAAAATGCCATAAAAGGTACTCTCTTGGTGTAAATAGAAGGGATCTATGGCCAAAACTTACTTCCAGCCAGCGGTTGCCTGCCCACTGTAAAGGTTTTTCAAGTCATTTGAACATACTGCCATAACCTTTAAAGCAAGTAAAATGCAATGTTATAGTTCAGAGGTTGCAGCCCCTTTATATAAAATTCAGCTTTATTTAAATTTAGTGACAGCTTATTATGTTCTCTTCTAAGATCCATGCAGGTATCCAGTAACCTATTAGAACCGGGTTTAATTTTCCTTATTTCAATTAGTGACAGTATAAACCAAAGATTAGCTAAATATGTAACAGTATAACTTACATCCTTGATGTGAATGTATCTCCCAGTTGGTGGGTTGTGGGCAGTAGTACTTTGGCTTGCAAAGAAATCTCTAGATTATAGATCCTAAGCTTGCACAAAATAGGATAAAAGGGCAAGTCTATTAAAAATCTGGCATGTTAAACTCTAAGCAACAAATCAAGAGTGGAAAGATTTTCATTCTGTCAGGTGAGTCTTTTAAGGGGGAAGGGACAGCTTCATTTTGCCTGTTTTTATCATCCCTCTTGAGAGGAAAATATTTAACCATCCAGCTATCCAATTTCTAGTCTGCTCTGGGCAACTTCACAAATCACACGTACAAACACATGGGAACAAATGCAAAAAACAATCTCCCATATCACCAGACACCCTAACCCAAAGTTTTTAGTGCTTGCCTGAAAGCTGGTAGGGTCAGAGCCAAATGAAGATGCTGATCCTGAGAGGTGGTGTTTCAACAGAGAAAGTTCAACTTCCTGGGTCCCGCTACACCAGTGATGGCAAATCTTTTGGCCTTAGTGTTATCAAAATTTGGGAAAGGCCTAACCTGACTCTGCTGGTGTATCACCCTTTTCCCAAGAAAAAAAGAAACAATTTTCTATCGCTCCATCATTAAGGTCACATGGAATAGCAGTAGCAACAAGGCCCGGGCCTCGTTTTCAGCCCTAGTGCCATCACTCATGCTGTTCCCCAAGGTCTTGAGAAATGATGTGATTGGCTCCATGGCACAGCACTCCCCAGGATCTGCCACGCACCACTCAACTCTTTCTGTTGACTCTGCTCTGGATTGCACAAGGCCTTCCATCTTGAAGGCTTCATGGAGAATACTCTTCCACAGATTGCAGTCTCCCAAACCACATGAAACACACACCCTGTTCTCACAGCCCCTCGCCAACTTCCAGAGAGTTTGCAGGCTGCATGAAAACACACACCATTGGTGTTCACAACCTCCTAAAATCCTTCAAGAATGACACTTGTTTTTGAGAATACTTGTTGGGTGTTGCCGAACATTGGTGTGTCACTCAAAATGTCATGGTGTGTCACCTTTGACACAAGTATCATAGATGTACCATCACTGCTGCATTAGACGATGCTTAATTGACAAGACCAAAGCAAGCTGTTAGATTGCACAGAGAAGGCCCCAGGTGCCTAGGTTTTTCCAGCTAAAGTCTATGCACCCAAATCCTGAAATAAGAATTGGTGATATAGAAAATATTTAATAGTCTAGAGAAAACATGGAGCTAGGTGCAAATTAGAGTTTTTTTGTTAAAATATATTATGGATTGCATCTTTGCTACAATTGTATTCCAGGCACATGTGTCCTTGTGGGTCATTGCTGCTGACTGGAATTTTGATTTCCTTTCTCTTATGACCTTTAAATGCTAATCTGGTCACCTAATACATAATTAAGAATTTATATCTTCTCATTATACTGCTACATTTATTTTCCCAAGGGAACAGTCCAACATCCCTTACAGTTGTGCTAGAGAGGGGAAAAAAAACATCTTCTGCTTTCCTTCTGTAGAGTAAAAGAATCAGGAAAAATTGTTGCTATATGAAAGGGGTCCTGGAAACTATTAACCGGCTCTTCCTTGTAATTGGAAGGGCTCATCTGTACTTGTTTGTTTGTTTATTTAGTGTTGTGTGCATCTTGCAAATAGTGTAGTGTTACATCTTGGTGTGGAAATAACAAACCAGAAAAGTTCCAAAACAGTTTATATTCTGTTTTGAGATATTATTTGATTAATGGTTCTTAAAAAGCACGTTTAGGAACAACTTTAGGCATGCACAATCCTGGCAAGAGAGTCACTCGTCTCATCTGAGAGGAGAGCTACTAAAGAGAGAGTAAATTCCATACTCACCAGCATCGATAATATTACCTAGTTAGGTAATGAAATCTCTTCAAGCGAACAAACCAAGCTCAAAGAGCACCAAGAACCCCAGATCAATATATATTCTTTTTTAGGGCTATTTGTGCTGTTTTACTTATATAGGTTTTGCCCTCCTCGTGTTTGTCGCCTCCCTCTGCCTCCGCCACCCCCAGCACCACTGGCACTCTTGCCTCTGCCCTTCTCCCTGCTCCTACCCCTGGCTGGATCGCCATCCACCTGCCGCTCCCAGCTCCACCAGCCTGGCTTTTTGGACTCATGGCTCTTCACATTGGCCGTACGGGGGTTGCCCAAGCTGAGGCCAGGCCTTGGGGCGCCACCCTGAGCAAGCACAGAGCTGGAGGTGGGGGAGGGTCTGTCTCCTTACCCGGGTGCCTGCCCTCCTCATTGTAGCAAGAGCCTAACCCGCGGAGGGCAAGCCATGGTCGCCGCTTGCTCCATATCCACAAGGTGAGCTGTGGAACAGAGGGACCCTCAGCTGCAAGGTTGCCTAGCACTGTGGGCAGAGCTGGGACTAGCAAGAGTGCGCTGGAAATATCTCCAGGCTCCCGGAGTAACAGAATTCCCAGCTTCGCTCAATCAGCTAATCAGTGGACCATGGTTCAGGGGCCCAGCAGCCTTGAGGTGACCAGGGAAGGGAGGGACTGCCTCCTGTGCTGGTCATGGCCACCCCTTCACTAGGGCTTGTTTTCGGGAGAGGGCTTATAGTTATGGCCACCCCAAAATTGGAGTTGGCCTTATTTTCAGGACATGTCCTATTTTCAGGGAAACACAGTACTTACAGGTAGTCTTCAGCTTACAACCATTCATTTAGCCACCATTTGAAGGTACAATGGTACAAAAAAAGTGAGTTACAATCAGTCCTTGCAATTGCCACTGCCATAGGATCCACATAGTATTGTGATCAAAACCTGGTGCATGGTAAGCAAAAATTAAAATATTACTGTGAAATTAAGAACTTCTCAGGCCTTTCCTGTACCACACAATGTGTTGCATAGCATACATCATACAGCAATGCATAGCATAGTATAGTATAGCATAACATAGTGTAGCATAGAATAGCGCATAGCGTAGACTAACATAGATTAGCATAGCATAGCATATAGCATAGCGTACTATAGCACAACATATACTAAGGTATACCGTAGCGTACCATAGCATTTAGCATTCCATAGTGAAGCATAGTGTAGCATATATCATGGCATATCATATTGTAGCACAGTATATAGCATGGCATAGCACTACATATAGCAGTGATGGCGAACCTATGGCATGCGTGCCACAGGTGGCACACAGAACCATTTCTGAGGGTACACAAGGCGTTGCCCTGTCAGCTCCAGTGCACTTGCGTGCCAGCTGATTTTTTGCCTTGATTTTCAGCTGTTTTTCACCCTCCGGAAGCTTCAGGATACTTCCCTGAAGCCTCCAGAGGGTTAAAAAAAGGGCCCAACAAGGAAACCGGAAGTCCATTCCCAAACTTCCAGTTTGCCCATAGGCCATTTTTCACCTTCAGGAAGCTTCCCTGAAGCCTCTGGAAAGTGAAAAACAGCCCAACAGGCAAAATGGAAGTCCTGTTGGGCTGTTTTTCACC